>LGRX02001306.1:16986-33964 GCA_001247695.2 Cymbomonas tetramitiformis
CCTTAGGCCCGTCGTTGTATCTGGTTTGGGAATTTCGACGACATGTCGGTCTGTCGCGTTTTTTATCACGGCGATTTGATTGGTTGAAAAATTCTGAAACGCGACAGACCGACATGCGACAGGGTCGACATTATCTTTTTGGGGTCTACACTATCTCTGCATGTCTTCGAAAACGAAAGATCATGTCGACCCCAAAAAGATCATGTCGACCCATTTTGTCTCCTTTTTGTCGTCCTATGTCGCGTTAATTTAAAATCTATCGTTAGATCAAAACTTTTTTAAGGGCGCACAGGCATTTAATGTCGCGCATGTCGGGCATGTCGGTTTTCGGGTTCCACGTCGGCAAAAAGACATGACCGCGTTTTGTGGGGGGAAAGCGAAATAGTGAATCTAGCACGTGCGTTTCAACGATCGAGGCATTTGCGCCACCCGATGGGGGGAAAGAAATATAAATCCGGACGCCACGTACGCACGGAACGTCATGCAGTGCGACAGCGACATCCGACACGACAGCGACACGACGACATGCCGACATCGCGACAAAGTTCCAAAACCAGGAACAACGACGGGCCTCAGTGCGCTCACCGTCTTTAAGCGGAGCCTTTAAATATGGAGGGGGGGATCCGCACTCCGTACTGAACTATTTTTAAAAAATGTAGCATGATTACTTATATAACTATATAATTATATAATCATACAATTATATTTATTGCCGATCAGCCGAAATAATGTTTATACGTATTCGTACACTGTTTAACGATAGGGTTTAAATATTCGGGAGAACTCCTCGGGCGGACGAGCGGTATGAGTTCACGACATTCATAGTTTTCTGAATTAGTTCGATCTGCTCGGTGACATGAGCCGCGTTCACAGTTTCAGGTCGTGACCAGGCTGTGGACTTATATCGATTTTGGGGATATAACCCTTATTATTAGGTGTATATAACCCGGTGTCTCAGCGACGAAACCTCCTCTGTACTGTACTGTCGGTTTTCGGTACTGTACTGTCGATTTTGGGGAATTCTGTGCCGACGTGGCAGTCGCGCGACAGTACAGTACAGCCCGGAGGTTTAAGCGAAATACCGTCTCTGTACTGTACTGCACGGTTCGATGGGCTGTACTGCACCGATTTTCATCGCAAATTGCATATTTAAAGACATCGATTTCATATATATTTCGGCGAAACAAGGGTGACATCGCATCGTGGGGACACCAAGAATTTTGAATATAAATATTTATATCCCCAATATATTCATTGTCAGTATGCATGCGCCTTTTTATTACGAAGAACCCCCTAAAAATAGCGCATTATTTCTTAAAATAGCGTGCAAACGCGCGATAGAATTATCCGTTCAATTATCCGCGGTATAAACGACAGATACTCTCACGAGCCATCGTGAGAGTATCGTGAGTGTCCGCGCTTCGATATTTCTGTATTGTCGTATGTACTGTAGTCTGTACTGTCGGTGTCGTCTGTAATGTCGTCTGTACTGTCGGCTGTACTGCCCCATACTTAATTATGAGAAATGTCATTTTGGCGACATCCACGCCTCTGCTTCTATACTGTCGTCCTTTTTGTCTGTACTGTACTGTCGTCGACGAAAAACGGTGGACCTCCAACCAGAGACGCGGAAATTGACATGTTGTCACGAACGCGGTACAGCGACAATACAGTACAGACAAAACGACAAAACGACAGTACAGAGGAGGTTTCGTCGTTAAAACCTCGGGTTTAACCCCCCTTGGGACCCGATATAACCCTTATATCGGGGGTTATATAACCCCCAAAGGTTATATACACTTATATAACCCCCGATATAAGGGTTATATCGGGGGTTATATAAGTGTATATAACCCCCAATATAAGGGTTATATCAGGGTTATATAACCTTATATAACCCTGGAATAATGTAATTATATCGGGGTTTTTTCTTGAATTCGGGTTGTTTTCTCGAAAATTTAGTTATGCTTTGTTATGCACAGCAAAGTGATTGCAGCGATGCAACAAGGTACACGTTATAGCATGGTGACATATGCATGGCATACTATAAAATCAAATAAATCCATATAACAAAACTAAGCAATCGTCCATATACCGACAACTAAACTTGCTTGTAACTAATTCTGAAACCACTCGTAAAAATTAAGCACCATATAAAAACCACGTAAGAAAAACAATATCAAGCACCATATAAAAGAAAGGGTAAGAAAACCAGCCAATCGTATGCAGCCATTCCTCAAATGTCTCCGCCATCTGAGAGTCTACCATCTCGTTTTCGATTAACCCGGTATATTAGCGGGGAAATTACCTCTGTACTGTACTGTCGGTTTTCTGTACTGTACTGTCGATTTGGGGGAATTCTGTGCCGACGTGGCAGCCGCGCGACAGTACAGTACAGCCCGAAGGTTTAAGCGAAATATTGTCGATGTGTCACTGCGCTGCCCTGTTTCCACGATTTTCTACTGTCGTCTGTACTGTCGTATACTGTCGTCGGTACTGTAGTCTGTACTGTCGGCTGTACTCAGTATACTGTCGTGTGTACTGTAGCATGTACCGGCCGTTCCGCACCATACTTAATTTCATTTTGGCGACATCCACGCCTCTGCCTCTATACTGTCGTCCTTTTTGTCTGTACTGTACTATCGTCGACGAAAAACGGTGGACCTCCAACCAGAGACGCGGAAATTGACATGCTGTCACGGACGCAGTACAAAGACGAGACAGTACCGACCAAACGACAGTACAGTACAGAGGTAATTTCCTCGTTAAAATTACGGGTAAGAGATCTTCAAAGTGGTCAGCCAGGAGGAGGAGGAGGTCCGTCATCGAAGAATCCCCCCCCCGCCAAAATAAAGGCTGTTGTCAGGTGAGGGAGTTGGCAAGCCGAAAAACGTACTGTAGAGTTCTCATCGGTAAAGTTGGTCTTAGCAGCTACCAGCGAGCATGAGCACCCCAACAGGAAATACAGTAGCACAGGGAACGATAGCCTCATCATTCCTACGTTCTCGAGAACTGTGAGTGTATAGTGTATCTGTATGTTATTATTTCACTATTCACGTGAAATGCGCGACAGGGGCAATGAATGTGTTTTTATATAAAGATAAACGTCATGGCATGGCATGGCAAATGGCATGGCATGAGCAATTTGAGCATGTGCATGGCGCTGTCGTACGCTCGTACCCCATGGCACGGCAACTAAGGCACTGCCACATGTCACCCCCTTCCAAGTTTCTGATTATGAAAGCATATGCGTGAGTTGCAATTCTTCATCGGATGAATTCCGAGATCGGGACGATATAACCCCCGATATAACCCTTATATCGGGGGTTATATTTATATAAGTATAACCCCATTTTGGGGCCTTTCGGCAGGGTTATAGTTATATAACTATAACCCACTTATATCAGGGTTATATAACCCCAAGGGTTATATAACCCCACAGCCCTGGTCGTGGCACGCCAACTCATCTACTGCTAGGTCTATCTGCTCGATACCTTCACGAGTATTGGTTTGGGGGAACGTCAGCCATCGTCATCCAGATGCATAATGTGAAAATCGAATTTACGAAATCTGAAGATCGACTCTTTCACGCACGGGCCGATGAACGAATTCTGAAATCTGATGACCGAATGTCGAATTCAGATATCAATTCGACATGCGACATTTGCTGACATCGTGATGACATGGTATCGCGAAACCGACCACGGTTTCCAAACCATGGTATCCCGAAACCATGGTTTAAAGGGTTATACGCGCTGGAACTGGAACGTGGTTTCCGTCTCAGTCCCGAAAAAATTCTGAACCAGCGTGACGGTCATATCGTCTCGCATCGTCTCGCGTGTCATCGTGAATTTAATTTCCAGGATTATTAAAACAAATCATCTTGCAGGGCTCGTCATGAATACACTCGTAATCATGATTACTGTGGTTACCGATTGTATCCGGGTAGGATAAAAGTTAAGCTTTCTATCCCACCAATAAAAACATCAGGATAAAAGTTGAGCTTTTTATCCCACCCGGTCGCCGCTCGCCGCGTCGCCGGTGTCCATTGTAGCTATAGGCCTATAGCTATAGGCCTGGCTCCGATAGCGCGGTTCAACGGATAGCAGGTGTCATTCGTGTTTTGGGGGGGAAATTCGCTACCTTTTCCCATTGAGCCGAAAGCATTTTCACTGTGCTGAAGCATTTTTTACGGCTGAATATTATCTTCAGGATTATACTGCAGAGAGCGACAATATGAAAAATGTTTACTTTGTGCTCATATCAGGCATTACCGGAATATCCTAGTTCACTAGATATCAGA
This sequence comes from Cymbomonas tetramitiformis, assembly GCA_001247695.2. Taxonomy (NCBI): domain Eukaryota; kingdom Viridiplantae; phylum Chlorophyta; class Pyramimonadophyceae; order Pyramimonadales; family Pyramimonadaceae; genus Cymbomonas; species Cymbomonas tetramitiformis. The sequence goes on from LGRX02001306.1 coordinate 21,290, forward strand.
GGGTCCCGAACTGTGTGGATAAACTCTCATAAGATAAATAAACCCTAAGCTAGATATACCCGGAACGGTCTCGCAACGGTCTCGGAAACTAGCCTACCTGTGACACGGCGTGTGTCACAGCACGAACCTATAGATCAGTCAGCAGTCCAGTGTTGGTCCTAGGGGTCTGTCATAGGGGCCTGCCTGTCAGGGCTGCCTATACAGATTCCAGCACACCACCCCAGCACTGTGGGTGGTGACTGGCTAGGAGAGTCAGAATGTAAATCTCTAGGGCAGAAGCCAGGGTGACAAGTCCTAACTGCTAATCCAACTGTGCTATTCTGATACACAAATTGGAATCCCTCTAACCAGCACAAGAGAAACCATACAGGCAATGCAAGTCCTGCTAAACTACTGAAAAGCTCTGTGCCAGTAAGTCAGATTGAAGAATTCAAAGGTGTCAAAGTAAAAGCATAAACCAGATTGAAGACCATGTTGAGGTCAAAGTACATCTCAGCACACCACCATGAAAGTGGTGTACTGCCAGAACCAGAAACATAACTACTCGGGGTCAAAGCTCAGAGGAGCACCTCCACCACATCGATCACCGTAGTAGCCCGCCGTAGCACGGCGGAGCAATACGGGGCGGCCAAAGTGTAAGGTGTCGGTCACTGGAAAATCATTCGCCAGAGAATTTGACGGAGTCGGTGTTGCTGATTCGTCGATCACGGGAGGCTGCACCGCACCGGGGTGCTGCCAAGTGCTGCCCGAAGGTGGGGCCTCGTCATCTGAAGACGATGCCGGCGACAGCGGAGGACCGTCCTCAAATAACATGGCAGGCGGTGGCGGCCCGGGATGCCATGGCACCGGAGCCATATAGAGGCCCTGCCGCCTCTGTTCCCGCCGGTGGAGACGAGGTGGAATAGCACACGGCACCGGAACAAGCGGTGCCTCCTCTCCCCTGCACAGCACAGGCTGCGGCGCAGCCCGACCCGATACCTGCACAGGGTCGATGTCATTGGCCACCGTATAGGTGGCAGCTCCCACTCCCATGACAGAAATCAAGAGAATGAAGGAAAGTAGAAACGGCATCCCCCATAAGCCCGCGTGGGCGGGGAAGCCCCACGGAGGCTTTCCACAGCCGTGGCTGCGGGGAGCACCGTCATGCCAATCTCCCAGAGCACCACCAGAGTGAGGTGCTCGGGCTGCGGGCGTCGACGAGTGATTTGCCGAGATTGTCGAAGCCCGCGGCTTCACGACGAAGCTGCCGTCGGCGAGGTCCTCGTAATCGTCCGTGTCGTAACCCGTGAGATCAACCTGTCCGATGGCGGCGTGGTTCACGGTCTGAACGAACCCAGCGAACTCACCGTCCGCGTCCGCTGTGGTGGTTACCCGCGCCGGTTGCAGTGGCGCGGGCTTTACATCCTGCTGAAATCTGTATAGGCAGCCCTGACTGGGAGTCCCGGTCAGGCCCCTATGACAGATCCCTAGGACCAACACTGGACTGCTGACTGATCTGTAGGTTAGTACTGTGACACACGCTGTGTCACAGGTAGGCTAGACTCCGAGACCGTCCGAGACCGTTCCGGGTATATCTAGCTTAGGGATTATTTATCTTAGACAGTTTATCCACACGAGTACGGGACTTTCTGATATCTAGTGTACTTGGATATTCCGGCAGGTCGTGGCCCCATCCACGTTTTCATTCCACTTGCTATCTAGGCCATGATTGGCTAAGCAGCCGCTTGAAGAGGTGGTGCGCACTTGCGCGTTTGGGTGCGACTAGGATTTGGACATGACTTTACGGTAGACGTCTCTTGCGGCTGCGAGTCATGGGCACCGCGCGTTGCTATTGCTCGGTTTTGGCAATGTTCATTTGCGTTACTTTACCTGCCCTGATCCCGCTGGTTTACGTATTTTGGGCTGGTGCTCCGGACACCTTCGACCACATCGACATTTCAAGGTATGGTTTGCCGGAGGTCAACATTAGCATAAAAATTTGAAAAAAAAATTATTTGATAAATAGGTTGGCTGAACCTATCTAAACATATTATGCGCTTCGGGGAGTCAAGTGGTTAAGGCATGAAGAAGTTATGGTCGATACCGTTCCGCGATCTCCCATACTTACCCATACTTAAGCACCAACTAAAAACACATATATCTCGAGATCTAGATCTGCAAATTTTTATGCTAATGTTGACCTCCGGCAAACCATACCTTGATTTGCAAGTGCCCCACGCTCTTTTTGGCTACTGCCCCGAGCTTGGGTCCTATCACAAGGACCCACGCATAATGCTCGTACCATGCATAATAATTGAATATAGTTATAGTTTGACCGCTTTCGTCGAGTATTTATGAGCCCAATTAATTTATTTTTAAGTGAGAATGCATAGTGATTGCATTTATGTCCTTGGTTGCGGCAGTTACTTTGGATATGTGTTTCCCCTAAAAATAATTAAAATGGCGGGTCCTTTCACAAGGACCCATTTTTTATTTGCTTGCTCGAAGGTGCTATGAAAATTTCAGGACCTATGTTATCAAGTTCTCGAGCTGCTCTTTCTGCAGTGTCTTGTCAAAACTTTCATCCGAGGTCATCTTGACCCTCAAAATATCGGTTGAAGCAGCAAAAATGACACAATTTAAAAATTACACTAAATCGACTGCCCAAAATGTCGCCTTTCGACTTGTATGACTGTGCATATGCACCATGTTATGGTCCATTCTGGGTATATAGAGGGCTTAAAAATTACATTAGTGTGTATATATGAAGACTGCAATGCGGCGATAGCTTGCAGGCGTCATGTGCGCAGTCAATGTCACATCTCCGACATTGTTCCATGCCAAAATTAGCCCATATATTTCCTAATATTTGCCTAGGAAATGGCGGGATATGTGGATTGTGACACCTATAACGGCGTGAAATGGGATGCCACCGGGCACAAACATCCACCTATCATCGGCCATGGTATGTGCCACCAATATTGCATAGCGTCGGCGCCGTGTGCTTCAAAATTCCGTTTGCGAAAAAATCAAGAGCTACATACCTCGTTTTCAAACATTTGAAAAACTACAACGTTGAAAATTTCAGGGTTACTAGCAGTTATGCTACCAATATACGCATGCCACATCGGATATATGCCAAGCGGCCATAGGATAAGTTAGTTTGGGTCATAATTAGTCTACCTTATTGGTGGTTGCCTCAATTTATCTCAAGAAGATGCTTTTAAAAAAATCGTGAAAAAGTGGTCCTTGTGAAAGGACCCAACGCAATTTGGGTCCTATGATAAGGACCCCGGGGCAGTAGCCATTTTCGCCGCTCCGCACGTTCTGCCGTTACGTCTTCGCTCCGTTTCCGCCCCAACACCCAAACGTGCTACCGCGCATCATCTTTTCTATGGCTTTCAGAAGTATGGCGACATCTACACGAGCTCGCAAACGCCTATTGAGGGACTCCGATTTGGACGCCTCAATACGGCTTTTGGATGCGGTTCGGGACACTCCTGACCGCTAGCACCCCACCTGTGGTACCCCCTGTTGCTTCCAGCAACACCGACCCTGCTGTCGCGTTGCGGAAGCACCTGGTCGACCAACATGCCACGGTTGACGCGGTGTACAAGGGGCGCTTGCATCGGGCTTGGGCCAAGGGTATCCGCGAGGATATCCTTGGTTCCAAGAAACATCATTATCGTGGTACCGACGACACCGACCGCCTCTCCGAGTTGGTGGTGCAGCTTCGGACCGAGTTTGAGTCCGCTGGATTGGACTTGGCCCCCTTTGACCTCGACGACCCCACCTCTCTGGTTATCGAGAAGGTTAATGGGCTCCTCTATGACGTCTTGGCCCTCGTCGTGGAGCGGAACTCTGTGGCTGACACCTGGCTTCGGGGTACGGACTCTTCGGCTGACCGAGATGGACGTCGAGCTCTCATCGACATCATCAAGGGGAGCGTGCCGGCAGTCTTACGCGAGAGCCACCAGCAGGAGCACGCGGCTCTTCGTTATCCCGCAGGCGTTGACCCGCAGCCGATCTTGGCTCGCGAGCAACGTCTGGTGCGGGATAACCGCGCTCCTGACTGGCGGCCCACCGACGAGACCCGCAAGCTTTCGCTCTACAACCGCATCGACCCAATCTTTTACGCGGCGGTGAAGGTGCGTTATCCGCTTGCGGGTGACCTCAACGGGGTCACTCTCCGCTCGCTTCAGGCTCTCGTCGTGGCCATCTTCCAGGCATGGGCGCAGTCGGACGATGGGGCGACAACGCGTGAGAAGCAGGTGCTGGGGACGGGCGGTACGCCCTCCGCTCTGGTCACGTCGTCGGAGTACACGGTGCTCCTCGAGGAGATCGCGGCCTTAATGGCTACTGCCCGACCGTCCTTGTGATAGGACCGGAAATATATCCCGGTCCTATCACAAGGACCGAAAGAAATATATGTTTGTCACGTTATCTTCTTCCACGAAGGTCCTATGAAAATTCTGAGACCCATGTTGTCAAGTTCTCGAAATGCTCTTTCGCTAATGTCATGTCAAAATTTTCATCCGAGGCCATCTTGACCTTCAAATATTGGTTGAGCACTTTTCGGTCCTTGTGGTAGGACCGCGAATTAGGGCAGTAGCCATTAAAGGCCTTGGTGCGAGGTGGCCGTGCGGGCGGGGGACAGCAGCCGCAGCCGCAGCATCGGGGGAAGCAGCATCCGAGGGGGTTTCGCGTGGGTGCAGGCAACCCCCCCGCGGTCGGCTTTGACCGCGACAGCATGAAGGCGAAGCCGCTGTGCCACCGCTGCCGCAAGGCCGGTAAAGGTGAGGTGTATCACCCGTACCGCGACTGCCCGCTTGGCGGTCGCCAACACTCGCCGGCCACGGCTGCGGCTTTCTGCATTCCCATTGAGCAGGAGGACGCGGAGGGCCTGCACGCATTGGCGCTCGTGCAGGTCTTCCAGGACGCGGCAGACATTGGACCGGAGGCATTCTCGCATGCGGCGTTGGCGTATGGTCCTCTCCACGGACGGCGTCGGCGGGATCGACGTGGCGGCCTACGGTTTCTCCGTGCCGCCTCCGCCTTCTGGCGGGACCGACGACGAGGACATCTTGCGGCGGCTTGATGCCCTCACCTCTGAGGTTCAGGCCGCCCAAGAAAATGTACATTTTACCCACGCATCTTTCATTCCTGGGAGCGGAGCGGAGGGGCATGCATCGGCTCTGGTGTGTGGCCCTGCCGCTGCGGTAGGGATCACACCGGAGGGGCAGGTTCCGGCAGGTGGTGCGGCGGCATCGGCGTCCGCCGTGCCGGCCCCTGCTATGCCTGTTTCGCAGGTGGAGGATGTACAGCCCGCGCCAACTCAATCGGCGCGGGTGACCACCACGGAGGCGACATGCGGTGAGTTCGGAGGCTTCGTGCAGACGGTGAATCACGCCGCCGTCCACCCGTCTGACCTGACAGGCTATGACACGGACGACTACGAGGATTTCGCCGACGGTACTTTCGCGGTGAAGCCGCGAGCTCCGGCCGGTGCTATCGGGTGCGGTGTGCCGCCTTTCGGCTTTGGCACGCCGGCAATCGGCGCTCTCGCCATGCTTTCTCTCTTGTGCATTTCTTTTGCAGGTGTAGCTGTTTCGGCTTCCGCAGCTTCTGCTGTGTCGACATGTGCACCGGCTACGGAGATGCCTTCGCCTGGTGGTGATCTCGATTGGGAGACTCCGTCATTTTACTCTACGAATGATTTTGTTGATTCAATGAACCCGGCTCAGGGTTTCTTGTTGGCTCACGATGTGCCGCCGCTTCAGCCGCCCGAGCCTCCTGACACTCTGAGCCTGCTAGCCTTTCAGGATTTGTCTCAGGCAGATTTGGGGATTGGCATGGCCTACTACTACGGCATAGCCTTACATGAGAGCGGTCCTCTTGATGTGGAGCACTATTATGGAGCTGGTTTCTTTACTTCCTATTATGGGATGGACTTCCGTGAGGCCACCGCTGACTACTATGATGCTGTTGGCTGACTTCTTGTTCACTCTGGATGCACACCGACATGGTGGTGTGCGGAACTCCGGTGACTTCAACAATTTTCTGGTTTATGGTTTTACTTTGACACCTTTGAAATCTTCAATTTGACTTGCTGACACAGAGCCTTTCAGTAGTTTGGCAGGACCTTAATTGCCTGTGAGTTTCTGCTCTTGTGCTAGCTAGAGGGTTCTAATTTGTGTATCAGAATTGCACAGTTAGATTAGCAGTTAGGCCTTGTCACCCTGGCTCCTGCCCTAACACTTACAGCTTTACATTTTCTGACTCTCCTAGTCAGTCACCACCCACAGTGCTGGGGTGGTGTGCTGAAATCTGTATAGGCAGCCCTGACTGGGAGTCCCGGTCAGGCCCCTATGACAGATCCCTAGGACCAACACTGGACTGCTGACTGATCTGTAGGTTCGTACTGTGACACACGTTGTGTCACAGGTAGGCTAGACTTCGAGACCGTCCGAGACCGTTCCGGGTATATCTAGCTTAGGGTTTATTTATCTTAGACAGTTTATCCACACGAGTACGGGACTTTCTGATATCTAGTGTACTTGGATATTCCGGCACATCCTTTCCCTGCGAGACAGGCATAGCAGGGGCCGGCACGGCGGATGCCGACGCCGCCGCACCACCTGCCGGAACCTGCTCCTCCGGTGTGGCCACCGCTGCGGCGGGTCCGCACACCAGAGCCGAAGCCTCCTGCCCGATGCCGGCAGGAGGCGGGAAAGATGCGTGGGTGTAATGTACCTGCGGGTTGGCCGCGGAGTGGACCTCCGCGGCAAGATCGTCGAGCCGGCGGAGAATGTCATCTCCCTCGGAAGCCGGCTGCTGCTCCACGGTGAAGCCGTAGGCGGACACGTCGATGCCGCCCACCGCTCCCGCACAAAGCACCGCGGGCGGCCCGTACACGGCGGCCGCACGTGCGAAGGAATCCGCTCCATCATCCGCTGCCTGCTGGAACAACGCGCACATAGCGAGCGCGTGCACCCCCTCCGCGTCCTCCTCGTCGATGGGAACACAGAACGCTGCAGCAGAGGTGGGCGGGTGTTGGCGCCCGCCCAACGGGCAGTCGCGGTAAAAGTGATAGCTCTCACCTTTGCCCGCCTTCTTGCACCTACCGCAGAACGGCTTCGCCCGCTGATCGTCGCGGTCGAATCCCACTGGTGGGGCTTTGTGGGTCCCCACACGGAATCCCCGCGGCTGCTGCCCCCGCTGCTGCTGCTGCCGCTGCTGCACCCGCTCCCGCTGTTGCCGCACCACCGGAGCGGCCTCACCGTGTTGCCTCTGAACGAGCTCCTTCAGCTCCGTGATCTTCTGCAGCAGTGCATCGTACTCGCTGCTAGACAGGTGCGCGGAGATGCCGTCCGCGCCAGAAGCCGCCTTCCCCCCGCCCGTCTGTGCCCATGCCTGGTAAATTTCCACAACCATGGAACGGAGCGAAACTAGTGACACATGCGTCAAGTCAGCAGCCATGGGATAGCGGACCTTCACCGCAGCGCAGAACACGGGGTCGAGTCGGGTGTAGAGGGACAACTTCCTCGTGGCCTCGGTCGGTGTCCAGTCGGAAGCTCGGTTATCCCGCACCAAACGTTGCTCCTTAGCCAAGATCGGCTGCGGGTCAACGTTCGCGGGATAACGCAACGCGGCGTGCTCCTCCTGCTGCGACTCTCGTAGCGCCACTGGAACACAACCCTTGATGATGTCGACAAGGGCTCGCCGTCCATCTCGGTCAGTCGAAGAATCGGTACCAGTCAGCCAGACGAACGCGTTGCTGTGCTTCTCAATCACCAAGGCAAGAACGTCGTAGAGAAGCCCATTCACCCTGTTGACCACGGGTGCCAGAGGGTCGTCGAGGTCAAAGGCACGTAGCTCCAGACCAGCCGACTGAAACTCCGTACGCAGCTGCACCACCAGGTCGGACAGAAGGCCAGCGTCGTCCGTACCGCGAAAATGATGTTTCTTGTCGCCAAGAATATCCTCACGGATACTCTTGGCCCAAGCTCGATGCAGTCGCGTCTTGTAGATCTCGTCGACGAGCTTGGACTGCTCCTGCAGGTAACGTCTGACGGCCACGTCCGCGTCTTCGTTCGATGCAGGGTTGGGGGTAGGAACAGAAGGCGTAGCTGCCGTTGGCGTGTTCCGTACCCCGTCGATCAACCTCAGAGAGGCGTCGATGTCGCTGTCCCTCGTGAGGGACTTCTTGGATCTCGTAGTAATTCCCATCTCTAGAAAAGCCTGAGGGGAGGCGGTACGCTGCAGCACGTTTGGGTAGGGTCGCGGGGAAAATGCGACGTCACAGATACGGACGGAACGGTCGAGCCATGCAAGCGAGGGGCAAAGGAAGATGTCGTCGAGGTCAAAGGTGCCAAGGTCACCAGCCCAAAAATCGGTAGCCAGCGGGATCAAGACTAGCAGAAAACCGTGAATGAACATTGCGTCGACGAAACCCGGTCCAAGCCGGCACCCCACAGCTGCGGCTCAAACGGTCGCTCACCGCAAGCTGCTCATCTCATAATCCCCACTGATGCCCAAACGCGCAAACGCGCACCACCTCTCCGAGCGGCCGTTTAGCCAATCATGGCCAAACTAGCAAGTGGAATAAAGCGTGGATGGGGCCACGACCTACCGGAATATCCTAGTTCACTAGATATCAGAGGGTCCCGAACTGTGTGGATAAACTCTCATAAGATAAATAAACCCTAAGCTAGATATACCCGGAACGGTCTCGCAACGGTCTCGGAAACTAGCCTACCTGTGACACGGCGTGTGTCACAGCACGAACCTGTAGATCAGTCAGCAGTCCAGTGTTGGTCCTAGGGGTCTGTCATAGGGGCCTGCCTGTCAGGGCTGCCTATATAGATTCCAGCAGGCATATAAACTCGTAAAGCACTGTGACATCTCTTAGGATTGTGCCTAACGCTTTCCCCAAGAGCGCTTTCGAGCACGCGTTCTTCTACATTTCATGCGTTGCTTACACACGGCCTAATCCGCGAAGCAAGGGGAAAGAGGAGTCAAACTGAGTCCTAAGGTATACATATATTACTCTTTATTTCAGGATCATCTCCTTGCGCCTTCTTGTTCTTGCAAACTGTTGGGCTGAATATGTTTTTGTTTCATTTAGGCGTTCGCAACCCAAAGTTCACGAAAGCATTTCTAGTTCGATACTTTGCGGAATCGAGCCAAATCTCCGGCAAATAAAAGGTACACCTCTGAAATTTCATAGTTTATCACTCACGACACCTTAAACCTCCATGAAGTTGCATATTTTGTGAGATATATAGCTACGACTATACGGAGGAAGGGGATTGAAAGAATTAGCTGACACCTCTGGGGCGGGCTCAAAGAAGCCCAATTGCACAGACATGTTGTCCATAAAAGACTTCTCGAAGGGCGGCTCACCGTCAACAAACTGCTTCGGGTAAATTACCGCGTCCTCCTCGGCCTCGATCGCCACTCCCGGCTCATGCTCCACGACGGCATCGTCGATCACGGAGGGCGTGGCCGAACCGAAGTGGACCATCGGAAAGTGTTGAGTGTCGGACTCGGCACCACCAGCCACCTGCTTGAGCTCACGTAGAGCGGTGCGGGCTTCATGCACGCGGGTAGCAAGGAGTGAGGGTTGGGAGGGCGTTAATCCCGCGTACTGTGCACGGAGCCCCACGTCCTCGGAGAACGTGAAGGGCTCCTCGTCCTGCCGAACCAAGGGATGATCATGTTGAGCACAGAGTCGAGCAAAGGCCGTGTCGTCCTCAGTGTCGAACGCGGTCTGGAAGGCGGACACGAGGCCGTCGGCGTCGTCGGCTTGCTCAATCACGCACTTGTCGCACTCGATGTCGGCGGTGGGACAATTCGCGGAGTCATGCCAAAACCCCGGAGGGCATCGGACACACTCCGGAACGAAGGCCTTGGAGAGGACGTGGAAGGAGACGGAGTGCATGCCGTAATTCTTCTTGTCGTTGTTGTGGCGTCGGACGCCTTGCGGCCAATTCCCGCCCTTGGGAAGGGGCGAAGCGGCGAAGCGGTGCTTCAATCACGCTTCGGCCGTGAAACTTCCCATCCACCCGACGGTTCTGGCGGTCACGCCAGGAGGAGGGCGGAAAGTGCACACCTGGCTTGCCCGTAGGCTTGCCCGTAGCTGGAGCCGGCCATCTAGTCGTCGGCTCGTCGTGCGCATCCTCGTCGGAGAGCGTTGCGAGGACTTTGTTGGCGGCGTCGATGTGGAATTGGAACTCCTTGATCAGGGCCTTCACGTCAACGTCGGACGGCAGACCAGAGTACAGCACGTTGGACTTGTCCACGAAGGGCACGTGCTTGTTCCTGCCGGCGTTGGCATCCCAAATCTCGAGGACGTGGGCGTAGATGTCTTCGAGCTCGACCTTGGCCAACTCAACGTCGAGACGAAGCGGGGTAATACCTTGTCGTAGAACTCGGGGTCGAGAGAAGCCAGAAGCTGCTTCTTGGCCATCATGTCGTCGAGAGGCCCGGAGGCGCCGTTGCCAATAGCAGTCAGGCATGCGTCGAAATCTTGGATAAGGGGGTCGGGGTCCTTCTTGTCGTCGAAATAAATGGAGCAAAGCTCCTCGTAATGCCCAAGAGGTCGAACCACGCGAGGGATCAACCTCTTGGTCACTTCCAGAAGGGCACGCTTGCCATCTTGAGGCGAAGCCCGTCCCGAAGCCTCAACCCAACGCCGCGCGGGTGAGCTAGGAGAAGTCAACGATGTCAAAGTCGAGAAGAGGATGGCATTGAAGATGGCGTTGACCTCCTTTTGCGTGTCCGCCAAATCAAAAAGAGCGGCGTTGTTGGGGTCCTTCTGCTCGAACGCGCGCTGCAAGGACTTCACAATGGACGTCCAGAGTGTGTTACGGCGTACTTCGTCTCCATGAAAGGTGTCCTCCTTGGAGCCCAAGGCGTCGCGAGAGATTCTCTTGATGATGTCGACGTCCCAAGTAGAATTCTGGACAGCCGCAGCTCGAGTCCGGTCCGGAGCCGTGAGGGTACGTAACACCCGGAGAATTTGGCGTCGGTCTATAGCGAGACCCGACGTCGCGTGAAAAAATCGTGTCTAGTCGAATGCGATTATTGGCCCCCAAGGGAGGCGTGACGTGAGAGTTAACACTCATGATGAAAATCCAGTAGGTGGGAGCGTTGGGGTAGAGGGCCGATGTCGAAGAACACAGAAGGGCGTCGGTCGAGAGCCGTAAGATGCAGTGTCGGAACGGATAATTAAGGAAGCCGTAACTGTGAAATTGCAAGATCGGAAACGCGGCGGCCAAGGAATCCCACGACAAAAATTGATCAAGTTTCAGTCGAGTGAAATCCAACGCGGACAATACAAAATAATCCCAGGTAGGCGCACGCTGCAGCGATACCAAATCAATCCGCCCGTAAACTAGCTCTCGACCGCAACTGCGAAAATCACGACATCAAATTGGGCCCCCAACGTCCCACCAAGCGGAGTGGTTTAGCCACTCATGTAATCAAAAGTAGTGGAAGGTGCCTGGCGCACCATAACCTGTGAGATATATAGCTACGACTATATATTGAGTTACGGTCAGAATGCTTTCACTTTCGGTTTGCAAGAGTGTAAATAAACATCAGATAGTCTCGGCTTTATGCCGGAAACCCTAAACCTGTGACACCCGTACTGTACCGAGTACTAGTACAGATAATAGGAAGTGACACACGGTGTGTCACATCCAGCATACTGTATTTGTCCTTGGCTGAGCAGGGTTTGGCGCTGTTTGACGCATTACTTGCCCATATAAGATTAGGCGCACAAGGCGGAGAAATGCGCTGAAACGCCTCATCTTTGGCGCACCTTGAAGCTTACAGTAAGCACTTTCATATTTCTTTTTGCATACGGTCATGAACCGGCAATAACTTTCGCAATATTGCGCGGGGTGTGTGGTATTGTGGCAGAGCGGTGTTCTACTTCCTCACACTAGATTAGGCGTATAAGGCGGAGGAATGCTCCGAAAAGCCTAATCTTTGGAGCAAATAAAAGGTAACATATAGAACTTTCATATTTTCTATTGCACACGTCCATGAGCCATCATGAACTTCCGTAATATTGCAATGGGTATAGGGTATTGTGGCAGTGGCGCGCATTGCCTCATGTTTGGTGCATATAAAAGGTAATATATAGGACCTTACTATTTTCGATTGCATACGGTCATGAACCGTCATGAACTTTCGGAATGTTGCGATGGGTGTGAGGTAGTGTGGCAGGGCGGTGCTTCAATCGGCGGTACAAGATTCGTTGTAGAAAGTGAAGTAGTGCACCAAATTGCCCCATCTTTGGTGCATATAAAAGGTACTTGTAACTTGCACCATATCTTTACACTCTTGCTTGTTAGCAACCCTTTTTCTTTGTGTATTATGAGGCAAGTAAGTGTTAGGGTCGAGTCCCCTTAGACCCATCAAGGACTTTAAGGAGAGGATGTAGAGGGGGCAGCACCCAAAGTGACGTGCATGAGAGCATATGCGGCACGGGACCACTGTATAGAGGGTCTGTAGAGGGTCATTTTGGTATAAGGAAGGCTCCGAGGGCCTTCGGGAGCTCTCGAAGACGGCACGCTAAAGAGAGGGGGTGCATTGAGGGGAGGGGGGTAGGTGGCAAATTTGCAGCCCCTTCATTCATAGGGTTCCGAGGGAGCAGCACCCAAGGTTCATGCATTCAAGCATATG
>LGRX02001307.1:0-61042 GCA_001247695.2 Cymbomonas tetramitiformis
GCACAGGAGAGACGCGAGGGACGGCGCGGGTCTACAAGCGCTGAGCTGGCACAGGAGAGACGCGAGGGACGGCGCGGGTCTACAAGCGCTCAGCTGGCACAGGAGAGACGCGAGGGACGGCGCGGGTCTACAAGCGCTCAGCTGGCACAGGAGAGACGCGAGGGGCGGCGCGGGTCTACAAGCGCTCAGCTGCTGGCACAGGAGAGACGCGAGGGACGGCGCGGGTCTACAAGCGCTCAGCTGGCACAGGAGAGACGCGAGGGACGGTGCGGGTCTACAAGCGCTGAGCTGGCACAGGAGAGACGCGAGGGACGGTGCGGGTCTACAAGCGCTCAGCTGGCACAGGAGAGACGCGAGGGACGGCGCGGGTCTACAAACGCTCAGCTGGCACAGGAGGGACGCGAGGGACGGCGCGGGTCTACAAACGCTCAGCTTGGATATCCGCTGAGTCCACTGGGAAGCTAGTGCGCCGACTGGGAAGCTAGTGCTGATGGTACAATGATGATGGGTGATCATGGCGTGCCAGGATGTGATGACAAGGTGTCACACCTGGTGGGGCCCTCCTTCCGGGCGCCGTGGAGCAGGCTGCTCTCCAGGATGACGGTGCTGGTGCCCGGCACCTGCCACAGGCCCGTGGTTCCCCCGGGTGCATCAGGCGAGAGTGCAAGCAACGGCAAGCGCCGCAGTCCACGACGCTTCGGCTGTGCTCAAGGGCGCCCCACCCCGCTCGCGCTGGCTGCCCGCAGAGAGACCTGCGGGGCTGTGCTGCAGCCGATGACCCCTGTGGCGCCTCAGCGCTGAGAATGGTGCGGAGACACGGATCAGGGCTGTCCCAGGGCATCGTCTTGACGGCTGCGCCACCACGCCGACGACCGCACGCTAACGCGTTGGACTCGCGGACGGTTTGGGCAGGAACGCGGGCTCCCACCGCCACCGATTGCACGAAGTCGGGGTGCGACTGCAGCAGGAACTCCTCGATGGCGGGGGCACTCCGATGCAGCAGGCTCAGGCTCCAGAGTGCCACACTGTACAACCCGCGACGCTGCGCACCCGCCACCAACCGCGCCCACAGCTCCTCCTGCCCAGGACCGCACCGCCGCGCCGCTGCTTCCAGCTCCGCCGGGTGCACGGGGCGCGCCGGGTCCTCCATCCACGCCGCCACCGCCTCCACAGTCCCCTCCTGGCAGGCGTCTGTGAAGGACTTGGGCTCCTTGGCCAAGGATGCGCCCTCCTCTTCCACTCGTCTCTCCACCACCTGCGCCCTCACACCAACCATCCCCCGCATGCACGCTCTCAAACGGATGTGACCCAAACTCCGACACAGGGGGTTTCAATAGGCACAGCCCTCTGTGCTACCTCCAACTGCCAGTATCCCTACTGCGTCTGCCAGTATCCCTACTACGTCTGCCATTATCCCTACTGCGTCTGCCATTATCCCTACTCCGTCTGCCAGTATCCCTACTGCGTCTGCCATTATCCCTACTCCGTCTGCCAGTATCCCTACTGCGGCTGCCAGTATCCCTGCTGCGTCGTTGGGCGTGGTCTGCCTGTTGCACACAGGTGCACTGCGTGGAGTGTGCGCATTTGGGAGCTGTGGGTTGGGGACTTAGGCGGAGGGGGTTGGGGGAGTGCTGGTTGTAGGAGAGTGCAGGCCGCACTTCAATCCAGGTGGGGCTGCCGCAGGCCAGGAGCTTATCCCTCTTCCACACGTGCGCTGGAAACATGCCAAACTTCCCTGCATGGTCAACCTCCTCCGCCCCCCGCCACCTCCCCCTTAGCCTCTCTCCCTCCTGACTGTGTGCGAGAAGCGTGTTGCGTGTTCAAGAGAGCGGCGTGCCGCTCATGGGATCTGAGGGAGGGAACAAATCCCTTCTCCCGTCCCCGCATTGCGTCCACGCCAGCCACGCCCGTCTCACAATCACCGCTCAAGAATTCCGGCCACTCGGCACAAATGAAACTCCCGGGGGTTTCTGTTCGGCCACCGCGGTCGTCCACTGACTTCGGCCTAGCTGCCAGCATAGCGGGTGCATGGCGATCGTCTCCAAGGTGTCCAGCCACGTGGCAAGTGCAGGAGAAAGAGTCCACAGCCATCGAAGGCCCCCAAAGGTGCGGCGGAGAGAGGCTCGCCCCTTGTGCCCGGAGTGGAGGGTCGGCACCTGGGGCGGGGAAGTAGAAGTAGAGCTCCTCGGGAACTGTGCTGTAAGGCTGGAAGAGGTGCTGGCGGCTCTCCGTCGCCATGCCGCCTCCAAGCAGCACCGCACCCTCTGGCACCTGCGGAGCGCCTTCCCCTTCCCACTTCAGGCCCAGAAATACAGCGACGGCTGGAAGGGCAGAGCACTGAGCGCTCTGCACAGAACACTGAGCCCTGCTGCGATGAGGAGAGCTGGTGGGGTGAGGAGAGGGAGCTAAGAACTAGGGGAGAGCTGGTGGGGTGAGGAGAGGGCTAAGAACTGGTATGAAAGCTGGTGGGGTGAGGAGAGGCTAAGAACTAGGGGAGAGCTGGTGGGGTGAGGAGAGGGAGCTAAGAACTAGTATGAAGCTCGTGAGGTGAGGAGAGGGGCAGGGGGAGGCTGGTGAGGTGAGAGGAGCTAAGAACTAGGGGAGAGCTGGTGGGGTGAGGAGAGGGAGCTAAGAACTAGGGGTAGAGCATAGAAGATCTGACAAGACAGCGGTATGCATGGTGGAGAAGAGAAAGCATCGTTAAACAAGCTGTGAATGCACGCAGAAGATGGCGAAAAAGGAGGAAGGGAGGGAGGCAGGGAGGCAGGGTGGCAGCGAGGGGGAAAAGCAGGGAGGCAGGAAAGGCGGGAGGCACAAGGGGAGTGTTGGAATTCGAGAGTCTGTTTTCACAAAAGCAAGCTTAAACTTTCATTCTCAAAAGATATACCAGTTCGCAGCTTGAAACGCCGCGAGCTTTAGCACCCTGTCATTATTGATTGGGCAGTCTAAGTGAAAGTTCACTAAACAGAGTCCTACATGTCACTGTCGTGTTCATACCGACCGTAGTGACACGCCTGAGTACCGATGAACTTATTACGCACTTGCCGATGGTCATCAATGATCTAACGGCCACGATTAGTTCAGCAGATCTACAGATCTAGATCTAAGGGTTCCACAGGGTTTCTTTAGGGTTTCTTCAGGGTTTGAGCATCCTGACTACTGTAGAAGGTCTAGATAGTCATGCTTTACACCAAACTGATCAGCAGGCACTTGCAGAGTCCAATACCCCTTCTAAAGGGTGATTGTCTAGTTGTCCTACTGCCAGTTCTTGGGAATGGTGCCCCTTCAGTCAGCAACACCCAGTTCTTGGGATGGTGCCCCTCCAGCTCCAGTTTATGGGGATGGTGCCCCTCCAGCTCCAGTTTATGGGGATAGTGCCCCTTCAGTCCTCAGTCTTCAGAGTTGGAGTTCTGCAACTTCATGATGCCCAGCCTTTCCCTGTGTGTAAGAAATGCTGGTAGGGGAAGAGGTTTGGTGAAGATGTCAGCTGTGTTGTCCGCTGAGGCGACATACATGGCTTCCACCATCTTGGACTTCACCAGCTCTCGGATGTACATGTTCCTCACCTCAATGTGCTTGGATCTGTTATTGTTGACATAGTCAGATGCCAAATGAATGGCCCCCTGGTTGTCACAGTACATCTGTACCGGGGTGCAGATGTCCACCAGGTCGGTCAACACGTTAATGATGTACTTGACCTCCCTAGCCCCTTCAGACATGGCGATGATCTCAGCCTCGGTAGTTGACAGCGACACACATCTCTGCATGATGGAGGAGAAGATCAGTAAGCTGCCACATAGGTAGACTGCAATGCCAGATGTGGATCTCCTCGTGGTTTTGCACCCAGCATAATCAGCGTCAGTATATATGCATAGTGGTAGTGCTCCACTGGCCAGACCCAGCCCCCTTGGCACAGAGGAGGTTGTCCGCAACACCAGCTCGTGGCCCATAGTGCCCTTAAGGTATCTGGCAACCTGCTTCAGAGCCACAAAGTGCTCTTGGCCATAAGACGCACAAAAACGAGAGAGAGCAGACACAACAACCATGATATCCGGGCGCGTGCACCTTGCAACCCACTGTAGCTGCCCAAGTAGTCCCCTGAATGGAATGGTGGCATCCTTACCATTAGATGGGGCAAGAGAGCACCCTGGAGACATAGGCAGGCTCGCTGGCTTAGCATCCTTAAGTCCATAGGTCTCAATCATCTGAGAGATATATCCAGACTGAGACAGATATGCCACCCCAGGGCCCCAGCGCACACCAATGCCCATCACAAGATCCAGCACACCCAAATCCTTGCAGGCATACTGGGAGTTGAAGGCCGCCACAAAGTTATCATACCATGAACGGCTGTTGGTGGCCACAAGGTAGTCATCCACATATGCCAATATGATGACTGTGATGCCAGAGTCCCGGATGTAGTAGAGGCAAGGCTCAACATCACTGCGCCTCATCCTCTCATCATAGCCCATAATGAAGGCATCACTGGTCTCAAACCACTCCTTGCCCGCCTGCTTCAGGCCATACACTGCCTTGAGCAGCTTGGCACATGTCCTGCCCTGATACTCCAACCCCCTAGGGAGCTTGACATACAAGTCCTCCTCCAGGATTGAGTTCGGGAAGGCTGTCTCCACATCCATGTGATACACCTCGAGGGCAAGGTTGAGCGCCAGAATGATGACCAGCCTCATTGAAGACAACTGTGTGCACGGGGCAAAGGTGTCAAAATAATCGACACCATACTCCTGCTTGTTGCCCTTTACACACACCCTCGCCTTGCGCTTCTGCAACTGCCGGTGCTTGTCCAGCTTGACCTTCAACACCAAGGACATGTCCAATAGACGTACACCAGGAGGAGCATCCTCCATGTCCATCATCACCAGAGCCTGCTTTGACTGCAACCAGGGCCTCAAGCTCGGTCTGAATAGCGTCCATCCACTCATCAACATCAGGCGCCTCCATAGCTTGCTTAACCCCCTTGGGCTCAGTCACACCATCTGGTAGCACATCCACCGAGCCCCCAGCACACGACTTCCCCACCGCTGCCAAGCACGTGTGCTCAGGAGGGAACTGCACCTTACCCACCGGCAGGTCAATGTGTGTAAAGTTGGTGAGCAACATGACACAATATGGAAATGAACTGGCCCCCACAGCTCGTGCGCATATAATACCAACTTCCATCTTCTCACCTCCGGCATCCACCATGACCTCAGTGAACAGAGGGTAGTTGACATTGAGGTCACCACCGTATGCAACTGAGCGCACAGCAGCAAGGTGCTCAGGATGGCCATCCAGGTAGGCTCGGAGACTCACCCAGCATGCCTCATCCACTGCTTGCACCTTTAGCACCGCCAGAATCTCGTCACTGTCGTCAGGTAGATAGACCCCGACATCAAGAACACCGTCCTCCAGTCCACTCGGGAGGATATCATGATATGTGCCATCCAACGTCGTCACCATGAAGTTGGTACTCAGCGGGGCCACTGCAGAGGGATCCCAGGTGGTGACCACCTTGCCTAGCTTGTCCACAGCCTCATGGAACTTGACCATGCCAGACTTGACTATCTTCCCCGACTCAGGATCATATAACAAGTAGGCTGATGAGACCTCAAAGTGACCAACATACCTCAGCTGCCTCGCTCGGTCACTGAGCTTGTGCTCCCTGCTGTCCGGGTCCACAAAAGCATATGCCAGACATCCAAACACTCGAAGATGTGAAAGGTCTCGGTGCTGTCCATACACCTTGTAGTAAGGAGACTTCTTGTGCAAGGGCTTCTGGAATGTCCTGTTCAAAATGTACACAGAGTGACGAACAGCAAGTGGCCACATGTCCACACCAAAGCCAGATGTCAAGAGCAGCGCCCGAGCCATCGCCTGCACTGTCCTATGAGACCTTTCCACACGAGCTTGGTTCTCATGGAGGTATGGCGATCCATGGCGTTGCTCAATACCTTGGTCTTTGCAGTACTGCTGTGTCTGTCCAGCAATCATCGTAGAGTCCCCATCAGTGTGCAATACCATATGATACTTCTCCTCAAGTCTCATACGGCTCCTGTGCTGCCTCACCTCCGCCAGGAACTTCTCAAGGGCTGCCAGGTAGTCCGACTTCCTCTTCATGAAGTACACGCATATCCAAGCTGTACAGTCATCCACGAAGAGGACAAACCACCGGTCCCCACCAGCACTATGCCTGAATGGGCCACACGTGTCAGACCATATCAGCAAGCCAATCTCTGCAGCACTCTCCCTGCCAGTAGGCTTCATAGATGGCCTGATCGCCTTGGTGAGCTTGCAGGAAATAAATCTCTCAGGGCAGCGCCACACCAAACTCTTGGCATACTGCGCTATGGTGATACCCATAGGAATCTCCTCGTCCAGCGTCTCCTGCATGGTCACGTCACCAATATGGCCAAGCCGAATATGTGCCAGCATCTTGGCATCAAGCTTCATCACTGTATGCCCATCCTTGTAGATCACCACCACAAGCCACTTGGTCTCCTTGACCCATACCCGGCTCTCCCCACACATCTCCAGGTTCTCCACATTGTAGCATGAGTCCAATGGAGCCGAGAATATCTTCTCTCCAGCGGGGTTCTCATGGACAATGGTAAACTGAGATACAACCTGCCACCAACTGGCTGTCTCCCATCTGGGTAGTACCAAAAGGAACTTGGTGGACTGAGGCGCCCGAGCAAAGTCACTGAGAGCCTTCTGTAGACATCTCAGGATGGTGTCATGCTCATAAGGTGGGTTGCCATAGCAGGCTTTACCCGCCCAATCCCTGCAGAAGCAAGGGTTGTCAGTTGTGCAATAATCGTCCAGGACGTGGTTGTCAATGGAGGCAAACAACTCCAGAGTAAAGGGCCCATGCTCCTCAATGTGCTTCCCAGCTTCCTCAAACTTCCAGTCTATCTTGTCCTGATCACATGGTATGCTGCACAGGCCATGTAGGTATCCAAAGTGCCAGTCTGATCCTCATATATGATATACTGGTTGCCAACTCTAGAGAATGAGAAGGTCACCCCCCCACTGGATATCTGCCTCGCCCCAAAATCAACACTGAACCCAGCATCCTCAAGCGCCACCACAGACACCAGGTTGAATGGCTGCCCAGGAATGCAGTGAGCACCAGTGAATTGCAACCCAACAGCGCGCCCAGTGGACACATCCAGTTTGGCAAATGTGACCGTCCCACTGCCCTCCGAGGACACAGTACCAGCCTGCACCACACTGAAAGTGGAACTGGAAGCAGGATCAAAGTCACAGCCAAAGTCACTCACCATATTGAAGATGTGCTTGGTGGCGCCATTGTCTATCACTGCCACCTTCCCACCGAATGCAGTCAATGGCAGGGCTCTGGTGAAGATGTCAGCTGTGTCGTCTGTCGATGCAACATACAGGGCGAGAGAGCTGCCCACAGGGTGGCCCTCATGCAGCTCACATGCATCCTCATCGCCAGAGTCACTCCCATCTTCAAGATCGGGTACATCACAATACCAATCAGAAGAGCAGTAATCTTCAATCCTAGAATCCACGCCCAAAGTCACAGAACAGAGGCGGATCTTGCGAGGCGGACAGAACAGTCCACATGCCCAATCATCGGAGGGGATGCCACCCACTCCTTCAAAGGGCTGCCATAAGTGCACATCGTCCTCCTCGTCTGAGTCAGAGGCATCCACCAGATCTGGCAGAATATCTGAAGCATAATCACCATCATCCGAGTCAGAGTCCGAAGCTGAATCCAGGTCGGGGATGGAGCAATCAGAGTCGTCACAAATATGGCCACCATCACCACAAGATCCAGAGAGATAGATAAGAACAGGCATATAGTTGTGTCCAGCCAATGTGTGATAAGACCAGGCATGTCGGTCTGCAACAACCTGTTCAATACCAGAGGCATCCAGTGTAGCCACAAGTCCAGAATCACCTCGGTCTGAAGAGACATTATCATGGTGAGAGGAATCCCCAGAGTCATAGCCACTCTTGTCTGAATGATCATCACCATCAGATGAGGAGCCAGAGTCCCACTCATCCTCAAAATCATATCCCAGTAATGCCCAGAAACTCTCGACCGCCTGCACAGTGTCTCGAGTAACCATACTGAGCAAAGCCACCCATGACTGGAGCCTCTCAAAGGATCCTCGTACCATACCCGGTTCCTTCTCGATCAGACGCTGCAGCAGACTGAACTGCTCGGCCACAACATGCTTGGCACACACCATCTTCTTGTGGCTCACCACTCTGCCATCAACAGGAAAGTGAGGCTTCTCCAGCACAGTCGCTGCCCTGTCCAACACTTCCACAGAGCCACCCATGAACATACTATGCACATATTGGACATCTGAAGTGTACCACGGCTGCCTGGGGGATATCTGATATCCAGGCCCAAGATGCTGCTCCCTTCCTGCTTCCCACAGGGCTTGGGTAGGCTCAAGCTTCCTCCCAGGGAGGGCCGTGCATAGAGTATCAATGTAGACAAACGAGTCGTACACCGGAGCCACGGGGAAATACTTGTGCCTGTTCAATAAGAACCGATGCTTATTGGGCTGATAGGGGTGTGACTTCTTACCAGGTCTCCTCACTGCAGAGCGCCTGCTCATAGGAGCATCAGACCTCCACCGATAGACCCCACTCATAGGCTGGTCCCCACCCCCCACAAGGGTAGGACCCTCAGAAGATGTAAGCCCGTCCAGAACTGCATAGTAATTGCTCAGGGAGATACCAGACTGAGATGCAGTACAGCCTCCCTCAGTGCAACCAGAAATAAATTGAGGTAGGTCGTCAGAGAAGCAGGTAACCATGCTGTCCTCTACCAGCTCACAGATTGCAAATAGAGCCTCGCCAGTATCATCCACACCAGGGTGCTGCTCAGCTTCAGCAACAGCAGCCGCACGATTGGGTAGCTTCCCATACTTCTGGTAGTCCTGGACCCTCTTCATTATCGCTGCCCTCCTCTTGGGATTCTTCTTGAGGTAAGCCTCCCTCTTATCCTCGTGAGTAACATAGCAGTCACTGGACGAGTGTCCAGGCATATGACACACCGGACATGGAACTCGCTTGAGTAACGCAGCACGCTTCTGCTCTTCCTGCTTACGACGGTCCTCCACGATTCCAGCACCCGTCTCCATCGCTGCTGCAGAAGTCGCGATGACGTTGTCGTAGTGGCCACATACCGCGTCGTTCAGCTTCTTGAACGACGGCAGCTCGTCCCCAGAGAACATAGTGCGAATATAGACATACGCCGGGTTCAAGGAATTCAGCACCATAGCCACAAAGACTGCCTCCAGGCTGGCGACATGAAACATTTCACCACCCGGCAGGAATTTGCTCGTGCACGCATACTCCTCCACCCTGTCAAGAACCTCCCTCGCATTTAGAAAGCCTTGCAGCGGGGGCGCGAGCCTCATGAACCTCTTCGTGTCATCAAGCAAAGCCTTGACCTGCCGCACAAAGTACACAGAGCCCGTGCTCCGACGCATTTTAATTAGCTGTCGCCAGGCTGAGACACCGTCTGCTTCAGTGCTGTACGATCGAACAACTGCGTTCGCCGTCCTGGTGGTAACACGCGACAGAAAGTCATGAAATAACTGATTCGCTGCCACCGAGAACTTCTCGTCCTTCTTGATGTCCTCTAACTCGCGCGTGTCCGTCAATAACAGCGACGACGCCGGGTGACGCAGAGACGGTACAATTTTACCCCGGAATTCCATCCACTTGCTGTCATTTTCGGCCTCCTGACCAGAATAGAGCTGGTCAGTCGGGAACCCCTTCAACATATCCGTTAGAAAAGGTAAAGGTACGTCCACAGTACCACTCGCAACTTGAGATTTACCACTGGAACCAGACATGCTGGATTCCGCGGCCTCAGGACACGCAATAGCATTTCCCGTCCCCGCATTTTGATTCGCAACAGCCAACGGCGGCACTGCGAGTGCCAGGGCTTGAACCATTTTAAAAAGCTCATTCATACGCGCATCTTGTTGCGTAAATAGCTGTTGCTGCCTCTCATCAATACGCGCCTCTTGCTGCGCGAAAAGATTAGCCAGCGCTGCAGAGTCCTCCCCTGTTGAGATTCCATCAGGCTTCCCTTCCTCCGAAAGTTCGCCAAAAGTAGATTCCTTACTCAGACCCGGGGGCCTCTCTGGAGCTTTGGCCTTGTCTTGTCTCTTACTCATTTTGTTCAAATTGGAGTGCAACAGGTTTTTTGTGGTTTCAGACTTTCAGAATCCGTGACTCCTGCTGAAGTAGAGCCGAATGACACATGTAGCTCCGTGACACAAACAGGATGTACAAGTAGCCACGAAGCGACACGCCTGTTCAGCTCTGTTCCTTTTGCTCTTGCAAACAGGAACTTCACGGGTACCTACGGTAGTCTGTGAGGCACACTGCAAATCCGATTTTGCAAGTATTTCTTCACCTGTTTCACCTGTAAACAGTAGAGTAGGTAGTGACTAGACCACTAGGTTGTACGACGGCGATCGAACGACGACAGGAGATCCGACAGCGAAGTCGCGGGGACGGCGTTACGACTTCAAACGACGGCTTCACATCGGCTACGGCAGTACGATTGACTTCACTGTTACTCCTTTGAGGGAGAGGAATGGCTAGAACTGCGAAGGGCAAGTCTACAGAGGATTTCCCTCGCCTCCCGGGGAAGCCAGACATCGGGCAGGCTTCCCCTTCCCCGGCAGCACAGTCCACTCAGGACGTGCTAATGCAACAAATTCTGATCATGCAAAAGCAGCAAGGGGAGCTGCTTGAGATGCAGAGGCAGCAGGCAGAGGAGCATCGCCTGCTGCGTGACGAGCTTCAACGACAAGCACAAATCAACGTGGAGTTGGAGGCGAAGGTGGCAGCGGAGCCTGGGACTTCTGACCCGGACACCGTAGCCAAGACTGCCGAGCAACTTCTGGAGAGAAGGAGGAAGCTGGCGTACGTGCCAGCAGCCTCAATCAACCCGTTCCCGCCGCGGCCGGCTACGCTGACATCGAGAATGCCGCAGTTGTACGACCTGCACGGCAGCAAGACGTACGATGCTCTCTCCAAGAAGTCCAACTCTTCAATGAAGTACGAGTGCCTGGTTCTGGCTCCAGCACTGTCTTATTTGCACGACGTGGTGAACGAATGCAACGAGACGTTGGACGCGAACGAGGACTGCGATTTGTCGAACAGCGAGTGGCAAAAACGTTTCCACGCAGTTACCAACTCGGTGCACGGCGTGTACGCGTTACTGTGCAACAGGTGGACGATGCTGGAACTGCGCGGGCAGCTGGAGCAGGAGCCTGGTTCTTCACAACGGGGAGGATCGGACGCTCTACGTGCAAAGCTGCAGTTCGTGGAGGACAGAGTCTACCAGGCAGCAGACGGCGTGGTGGCAGATGAGGTGTTGCAGCACTGGCTGAACGACTTCGACAAGAACCGCGGCAAGGCGATGCTGAGCCTTACGGCGAAAAATGCAGCGAACGCGGAAACGCGGGTGGTGAATCCACGAGATCGAGACCAGCGCTGGAAGGACCGTAAGAAGTACGAGGAGAAGGACGGTAAGAAGCCTACCGAAAAAGGCGGCAAGGGCCGGGGCGGAAAGCCCGCGGCCGATGTGTGATGTGCGTGCCGCCACCCCGTCCAGCGCAACAGCCCTCTCCGGGCGCTGGGCGGGGAAAACTCACCGTGCAACAGCAGGTGAGACAGCGGAGGGGAGCATGGCGCGCGGCGGGCGCCAGTTCCGAGGTGATGCAATGGATTACTCACGGGGTGAAGTTGAGGTGGAAGCGCGGGCCTCCGCCTCCGTTCGACCACGGGGTGTCACTGAGGGATGCTACGCGGCAGCAGCAGGTGTGGCTGGACGCGGAGAAGGAGAGGCTGCTACAGAACGGTGCCTGGACGAGAGCGACGAGAAGATCTCATGTTTCTCGCGCTTTTTTAGTGCCGAAACCTGGTACGAACAAGTGGAGACTGGTGGTGGACTTCCGATGGCTGAACCAGTAGTGTGTGAAAAATCGCGTGAAGATGGAGACGCTGAAGAAACTAAGGAGACTGGCGAAACCGGGCGACTGGTGCTTCAGCTTCGACCTCCAGGCCGGTTTTCATGCGCTGGGGATCCACCCGGACTTTCAACGCTTCATGCAGTTCGACCTGCAAGGGGACCTGCTTCAATGTTCAGCAATGCCGTTCGGATGGAGCGACGCTCCGAGGGTGTTCTGCAACTTCGTACGCGTGATGGTGGAAGCTCTAAGTTCTCCACAGGCAGCGGAAGATCGCAGAGAAATCAGGAGGCTGCGGGACGGTTCCGCAGTACGACAGCGATGGTCAGTCCGTCGCAGGACCGGTGGTGCTGGCGGGGACGCGAACCGTCACAGCGGAATGCGAGTACTACCGTACATGGACGATTTTCTGGTGCTGGTCGACTCTCAGCGAGAAGGCTTTCTGCGTCGAGAAAAAGTTCAACTGGTGCTTCATCGACTTGGCCTACGGCGGAACGAGAAGAAGGGCCAATGGGAGCCTACACAGGTGGTGGAGCACCTCGGGCTGGAGGTGGACCTGAAGCTGGGACAATTCTGTGTAACAGAACGACGGGTACACAAGATCCACACCAAGGCGAAGGAGATCCTGTGCGACGCAGCGAGAAATCAGAGGTGGATTCCTGCCAGGAGACTGGCTTCCTTCACGGGACTCTGCCAATCCGTGTACTTAGCAGTAACAGCGGCGCGGCTCTACCTACGGGAGCTCTACTTCGTGCTGGCAGAGAAACGCAGCTGGGGAGCAAAGGTAAAAATCTCGCGTGCAGCTCGGGGGGACTTAGAATGGTGGTCCAGGCTGCCTGTGATGAGCAGGTGGAACGGGCGCAAGATTTGGAGATCCCCGACGAGAGCGAAGGTGCACACGGACTCTTCGATGACAGCCTGGGGAGGAGTGCTGAACCTGAAGTTCCCCGCGCGAGGTTTCTGGCCAGACGAGATGCGCAACTGGCACATCACACACCTGGAGCTGGAGGCCGTGTACAAGACCGTACAGGCGTTCCTGCAGGAGCTGGAGGGCAAGGTCGTACGGCTCTACTGCGACAACCAGGCGGTGGTGGCAATGCTTTCGCACTTCACCTCCAGAAACCCGGACCTGATGAGGAGAATGAGGAGACTCTGGCTGCTACTGGATCTGCACGACATCGAGTTGCAGGCTCGGTACATCCGCAGCGAGGCCAACGTGTGGGCCGACAACCTTTCGCGTTGCGAGGATTTGGACGACTGGCGGCTGAATCGGGACTGGTTCGTGTGGGCCAACAAGCAGTGGGGGCCCTACACAGTCGACCGGTTCGCTTCCGAGATCTCCGCGCAGCTTCCTCGGTACTACGCTGCGTGGAAGGACCCGAAGTGCGAAGGTGTGGACTCTCTGACGTACGACTGGCGGGGGGAAAACAATTGGGTGAACCCCCCGTGGGCGCTGCTGGACGAGGTGGCGCACAAGCTGCGGGAGGAGGGGGCCGCTGCTACGGTGGTGGCTCCGTACTGGCCGGGACAGTCCTGGTTCAGGGAGCTGGAGGCCCTGGCCACCGAGGTGGTGATCATGCCACGGCGCAGGGACCTGTTCACTCCGAGCAGGCTGGGAGGGTCCGAGCTGCTCGGGCCCTCAAAGTGGGACGCTGTGATGTTCTTCATCGAGGCGCGCCCGTGAGTTACTACGCTGCTGAAGTACGAAGGAGCTCTGCTACGAGTACGACAGCGAGCAAGGTGACCGTGGGCTCGAAAATCGAGGTGTTCTGGAAGGACGATGACTGCTTCTACCCGGGTGTGGTGAAGGAGGTCGACGAGGACGGGAAGGCGCACGTGCTGTACGACGACGGCGACGAGGAGACGCTGGACTTGTCCGAGAGAACTTCAAAATCATCAACAGCGTGTCAGAGCTGACGGACGAGGCAACGGACGCGGACGGCAAGAACACCGAGCGGATCAGCGGAGGCGACTACGAAGAGTACAAGCGCGGTGGTGCTGTACAAGACTTCCTCACGCGCTCACTCTGTGAGCGGTGGAGGGGTGAGTTGGGACCTTCCCGGCTCACGGAACTGGCAGGGACGATGCAGAGAAAAGCACTGCTGGACACGACGATGAGCAACTACGGACCGAAGGCGCGGCGCTTCATTTTATTTTGTGAGCAGCACCAATGGCCGTGGCTGCCAGCATCGGAGGCGACGGTGTTGCTGTACATCGCCTCTCTGTTGAAGGACGGGGGCATCAAGTCGGTCTCCTTGCAGCCGTACCTGTCTGCCATCAACAACTACCACGAGGACCTACGTTTTCCTGGACCAACGAAGGGGCGTTCTGTGACCCGAGCTGTGAAGGGGATGGCGACCATCCAGGCGGAGCTGGCGGTGCAGGAGGAGAACATCGAGACCCAGCGGACGTGGCTGCCAGCGGCACACGTACGACGTGTGCACGAAGCAGCGCTGAGTTTGACTCCGAGATCGCCTGAGGAGCTGCGGCTACTGCGAGCCTTCGCCTACGTGGTTGTTGCCTTCGTGACCTTCGGCAGACCGGACACGGGGACCTCGTTGTCACGGCAGCACGTTCATGGTGGCGACAGTGAGTTCTCAGTGGTGCTGCTAAAGGAGAAAGGACGGCGGCATCATCTGGTGAAGAGACGCCTGTGCATCCCCTGGAAGGGGGTGGCTCTGTTGAAGGAGCTGATCGAGCACTGGGAGTTCCACCGTGACACAGCTTGGAACAGTTCTGAGAAGACTCAACCTGACGCCTACTGGCTGCTACCCGAGGACCCGAAGAACTTCAAGGCTTCAGTGGCAAATGACTGGATTGGTCTGGCTCTCAGCGAGCTGGACTGCAGACCTCCGGAAGGAGGTCACTTTTCTGCACACAGCACCCGGAAGGGTGCCACGACGTGTGCTCGAGCTGTGGGTGTTGCAATGGAGAAAGTGTGCTTCTTTGGAGGCTGGTCACAGTTCTCTTCGGCAGTGCAGCACTACATCGACCCGACAGCTCTGAGGGACACAGACATGGACTACTACTTCGCTTGGTTAACATGGTCACAGTGACAGAGATCAGATTTCTTTTGTGTGCCTCACAGTTTCATCTTTGGTTTCATGGCAAATGAGGATTCGAGCAAAAGAGAAATGTTCAAATTGGAGTGCAACAGAATTTTTGTGGTTTCAGACTTTCAGAATCCGTGACTCCTGCTGCAGTAGAGCCGAATGACACATGTAGCTCCGTGACACAAACAGGATGTACAAGTAGCCACGAAGCGACACGCCTGTTCAGCTCTGTTCCTTTTGCTCTTCCCACCGCTCCCGACCCAGAGGACTCTTTCCTTTTGGTGACGTGCACAGACAGTCTGGACATCTCATCAAAAACTTTAATTTAGAAAGCATTTAAAAGCACAAAATGCATTTTAAACACTTTACAAAATCATTTTAATGAAATGTATTGCAGTGCCTGCCTTTGGCAAATGAGGATTCGAGCAAAAGAGAAACGAATATTACGCGCAGTGAAATTTTGCGTGATACAAACGTCGGTTACCACTTACAATGTAAGTGGGCCCATAACCTGTTGGAGTTCGAGAGTCTGTTTTCACAAAAGCAAGCGTAAACTTTCATTCTCAAAAGATATACCAGTTCGCAGCTTGAAACGCCGCGAACTTTAGCACCCTGTCATTATTGATTGGGCAGTCTAAGTGAAAGTTCACTAAACAGAGTCCTACGTGTCACTGTCGTGTTCATACCGACCGCAGTGGCACGCCTGAGTACCGATGAACTTATTACGCACTTGCCGATGGTCATCAATGATCTAACGGCCACGATTAGTTCAGCAGATCTACAGATCTAGATCTAAGGGTTCCACAGGGTTTCTTTAGGGTTTCTTCAGGGTTTGAGCATCCTGACTACTGTAGAAGGTCTAGATAGTCATGCTTTGCACCAAACTGATCAGCAGGCACTTGCAGATTCCAATAGAGAGGCAGGGAGGGAGGGAAGGCGGGAGGGAGGTCGGGGGGCGCGGACGCTTTACCTGATGCAGTATGTCCACGGACATGTTTGACGGGGTCGCGTTGGTGATGACGTGGCTCACGCCGTACACCTTCCCTGTGAGAAGCGGCTGCGGTGCGGGGTGCTCCACGCGGGCCCCTTCGCCGAGGTCCTCGTATCTCTGCTCTGGGTCGAACACCGTGCACCCAACCAGCACGCCGCTCTCCGGGGCGCCTGCTGCCTCCTGCGGCACCTCGCGGATCTCCTCCTGGAAGGCGATGCACGGGGAGCCCACCAGCATGGCCATGCCTCCGTTGGAGTACGTCACCCGGTGCGTGCCAGGAGTGGCACCCTGAGGACCCGCTGCCTCGTCAGCGCTGACGAGGACCTCCTTGGGAGGCTGCAAAGGCACCCCGAGCACTGCCAGTGCCAGCATCGCCTCCGTGAAGCTGCCGAGCGCCGGCGCCGCCAGAAGCCGGGTGAGGAAGGGCGGGGACCCGGGGGCCCCAGGCGCGGGCAGGCCCTGCGCAGCGCACCCCGCGCAGTGCTCGGCGAACTCGGCCCAGAACGCCTGCGCCCATGCCTCCTCGACGACGGTCCCTCGAGATGGTAGGCGATGATAATAGTTGGCCTCGGCGCGCTCGCGTGTGGGCTGCAGCTTGCGGCGGCGCTGCAGGAGCTTCCTGCGGAAGTCCAGGTCCTGGGCCAGGCGCGTGGCCTCGGGCGCCGGCGAGGTTTCCGAAGGCAGCTCGGGCTCAACCATCTCCCAAGGCTCTTCGTCCGCCTCCAGCAGCTCCAAAGAGCTCTCATCGCCCGAATCGTCCTCCCCTTGCTCCTCCTCCTCCTCCCCGTCCGAGCATCCCCGTGCCGTGGAACCCCCCCTAAACCGCATACCGCCCATTTTTCGGCTTCTAACCGCTGGGGCGCCCGGCGGTGGGGGTGCACCGAATGCGCCTTTACCCCCACCGAATGCGCCTTTACCCCCACCGAATGCGCCACTACCCGCAATGGGGGCACCCGGCGGTGGGGGTGCACCGGGCGGTGGGGGTGCACCGAATGCGCATGCAACCCTAGCTGTGGATGCAAGGCTGTATGCGCTGTATTCGATTTCCGCCTGCTTCATCTCGAGCTGCTGGTCTTGAGCTTCCTGGAAGCTGCCAGCGCCGCCGCCCTCCAGGGCAGCGATGCTCAGCGCGGTGGAGAAGAGCCTTGGGTCTTTCGCTAGAGCGTCGGCGGAGGCGGCGGCAGAGCGCGTGTCCGCGCGCAAGCTTGCCGCAAGGAACGCGGCGTCCCCGAGGCGCGACGCGAGGAGGCAGCGTTCTGCCAGGTTGAGTGTGGCATAACGCGCCGCGTGGCGCCACTTCTGTAGATCCGGCGCCTCCAGCATGAAGTCATCCATGAAGGTGCGCTCGAGCTTGAGTGCGAGCAGCGGCGCCACCTCCGCGCCGAAGAAGGCACGGTCATGCATGTACAGGAACAGGTGCAGCTCGTGGGAGGCGTGGTCGTGCAGCGCCGCCAGCTGCGCGCTGCGCGGCAAAGTGGCCCACTCCGTGACGCAGCGGAACTCGTTCCACATGGTGTCGTGCGGCCGGAGGGCGCGGTACAGAGCGTGCACCTTCTGCACGGAATCGTACAATGCGAGTTTGGCGGTGGTGATATCCATCACACCCAAGGTGTCATTCGCGCGCATCACCCGCACCTGCAGCTCCCACCGCCGCACCAGGGTCAGGCTTTGGCTTCCTCTCACCCCCTCCGGCCCCGCACACACTCACCAGCTCCCCCTGCGCCCTCTGCCTCCTCCGAGGGCAAGTTTGAGCAACCTAAGCACGTGGCTGCCCTGCGAGATCGCACCTACCACCTCAGCGACGACGCGAGGACACGCACGTGCAACATGGGGCACTGCGTGGAGCGCTCTGTGCCCGTGGGATTGGTCGCATACAGACACGCGCCAGATGGCGCGCCGCGCATGTGGCCAGGAGCATCAAGGTGCGCTCTAACCATTTTAGCAAGGTTGGGCCAACGAGGGGCTTTCTCCTTCGATCACATTAACACGCAGATGCTCGGGTGCAGCGCACAGGGCGATGCCAGCACATGGCGGGAGGAGAGGTCTGGGCAAGCACCTCCCGCTGCTCGCGGAAGTGGGAGCTCGGGTTCAGCGGCTGCTGCATCGTGCACGACAGGTACCTCGGCGGCGCCGGCGGGTGCAGCACAAGCCGGCGAGGCCCGTCACTGGTCGCGTTGCCTGCGGCATCCGTCACGCATAGCTCCGCGACGGTTCGCCCAGAACCGAGCATGGAGGGCGGGATCCGAAGCACCCCGTCGGAATCGGGCCGCAGGTTGCACAGCACGAGAGCGGGCGGGCAGAACTTCAAAGCCGGGGTCGGGGCTTCCAGGTCCGCGTGGTCCATGCACCGCCTCGCACATGTTTTTTTTGCCATTGCGCCCCCTTTGCCCAACCCTCTGCCGCCCATCATCATGTCCATCATCGGCTCCCCATCGCCGGCAATCTGCCCGCCCGTGCTGGTGCTCTGCACATCCCAAGGCCGCATCAGCAGCGAGGGCGCCTCCAGCAAAGTTCCGGCCCGCTTCTGCGCCCGCTGGCGCTCGAGCACATACCGCTGCTCGTCACTCAGCTTCGTGGCGCTGCTATACAGGCTGCGCCACACCGGCTTCATGCCCACGTCGAGCGCGCGCTGATTGCCTGACCCCCCGAGGGCATCCCAGAGGTGCGCGTCGAGCTCATGCGGCACCAGATGAGTGGCCGCCAGGTGAACCCGCGCCGCCGCGCACCCCTTGCCAGCAAGGCGCACCACCACCTCCCCGCTCGCCACGTCTTGCCCTGCACTCACCACCCGCAGCGGGTCCGGCTCCGACCGCTCCACCACCCGCTGCGCGCCCATGATGTGCCTCCCGGTGCCGGCTCCGGCCATGGGCTGCGCCGCCACGGACCGCACCAGCACCTCCTGCAGCGCGCCGTCTGCACAGGGCAGCAGCAGAGCCCACTCCCCTGGAGGCACCTCCCGCAGCGCGACGCAGCCCGGCTCCACCGTGACGCACTCGGTGGCCGTAGAGCGCACCGCCACGCCGTTGCCCCGTATGCATGAATTGCCGTCGTCTGAGATCACCTCCAGCAGGGTGTAGGCCCCTGGGAGAGGCTCAGGATCGGACGCGCCCTGTGAAGCCCCCGCGAGCATCCACGGCAGACGGAGCGGCTGCGAGGAGCCTGCCTCCACATGCAGCATCTGGGGAGGGTGGGCCTTCCCCGCCAAATCCCAGGAGCGCTGCACGAGGGCCCGACCTAGGGAGCCGTCCACCAGGATTTCACGCAGCACCGCAGTCAGTCGATGCACGCCAGGCAGGTGACCAAGGCGCGCCGTACCATTGGCATCAGGGAGCGTGCTCACCTCCATAGCCTTCTCTCGGTACTGGTGCTGCAGCTTCAGGTCCAGGCCGCAGTCCTTTATCGGCTCGCCACAGCGCCCAACCACACGGAGAGTCCACCCGGTGGGCCCTTGCTCGGCGGACCAGCTGAGGAACACGTCCTGGAACTTGCCGCACACCGCAACGCCGCTCTCCACCGAAGGGGGCACCTGCTGCATCCCGTTGAAGTCCCACGACTGCTCCGCCTGCACCCGCTCCGGCTCGCCTCCGCCGCCGCTAACCTTCTGCACCAGACCCGAGAGCTGCACGTGCAGCCGTGACAGCTGCTCCGGCACCCGCAGCATGTGCGTGTAGGCATGCCCTTCTTCCGCCCCCTCACCACTACCCGGGGCGCCTGCCAGCTGCAGATCCGGCACCTCCGTGGTGCTGTCCACGCCTTGCGCGTTGGTTGCTGTGATGACCAATCGAGGGGTGTCGAGCAGGCAGATGGGCACCACCTCTCCGTTGAGCAGCAGCTGCGGGCGCAGCACGAGGGGCGCCTCCACCCTGGGCGTGGAGAAGGCTTCCCGGCACACGTACATCGAGCCGCGCAGAGAGTAACTCTCCGCGAGCGGGGTGAACTTTGCCAGGGAGGCGCGCCCGCCGGCGCCCTCCAGCAACACATCCTCGGACCCCGCAGCTTGGCGGAACGGGACGAGGCACTCCCCGCTCGCCGGGTCCGCGGGATGCCGCTCACCGCGCACCCACACCGCCGCAGCCTCCACAGGGCAGCCCGCCTCCGTGAGCACCGTGAGCGCGTGCCCCGCGGGGGTCCGGCGCTCCACGAAGTGCAACCCCCCTTTGAGGATCAAAGCGCGGGCAGCCATCCCCCCACCCACCAACTCCACCACAAACACGCCGGCACGGCCCGCCAGCGTGGGCAGGGCAATGGTTTCTTGCACACGCCGCACCGCCGGCAACGCGCTGAGGTCCACCGCCTTCTCCTCCCCGGGGACCAGGCCATCCAGGTTGATGCCCGTGCTGAAGTCCTTCCCCGCCACTGCATCAGCATCCCAGGCCCCACGGGGGGTTAGCATCGAATGGGCAGGAGAAACAGGGGACGAGCAGGGGAAGGGTAACTGGGAGAGCGAGAGCGAGGGGAGGGTGGGGGAGTGAGATTTGAACGGAGCGGCCCGGCGGTGGGCAGCTATGTGTCATGCGAATGCCGCGCAAATGCCACCGTATCCACCTGCACCGGGCTTCATCAAAGGGTGTGGAGATACAATGTGCACCACGCACGCCAGAGGTGCCGGCAAACGTACACCACACACGCCAGAGGCGCCGGCAAACGTGCACCACACGCGCCAGAGGCGCCGGCAAACGTGCACCACAAGCGCCAGAGGCGCCGGCAAACGTGCACCACACACGCCAGAGGCGCCGGCAAACGTACACCACACACGTTAGAGGCGCCGGCAAACGTACACCACACACGTTAGAGGCGCCGGCAAACGTACACCACACACGCCAGAGGCGCCGGCAAACGTGCACCACAGAGGAGATACACATCTCGGTTCGGCAAGAAAGAGCGCACATACGGGCGCTGCTGCACGCTGTGGACTTCCAGGCACGCGATGCCCGGCCTCCCAGGAAGAGGGCGCGCAGCGGCGGCGACGCCACTGCGGAGGTCCTGTGGCCTTGAGATACCTTTCAAGTAGTTCAGAGCGTCGAGCGCAAAGATCTTCACCAGCAGGTGGGTTCCCACATTCTTCACATCCACACGCAGCGTCGGGGTGTCCTCCACGCCCCACTCGCACTGGTTACACTCCGCAAACTTGATCTCCACGCGCGAGCTCAGTTCCTCCAGCGCCCCCTCTGCCCCAGGCTTCGCCCACCCGCCGGGGAGCTTCTCCACCTCCCATCTCCATGCGCTCAGCGTCTCCTGCACCGGATCTGGCGTGGACCCAGGAGGAGGGGGGGTGCGGCCGAAGATGGCAGGCCGCTTCCAGGTGGCCTGGTACAGAGACCCCCACCGTGCTGGATCGGGGGCCCCGCTGAGCAGCTTGGCCTCCGCCAACAGGTGTGCCAAGGCGGTCGGGTGGATCGCCGCATCAAACGGGGCGCAATCCGGAAGCGCGGGCGCAACCTGCGCGGGGGGCTCCCTGGCAGCGAGCACGCGGAGCAGGCAAGGGCGGGTCACGCTGTGTAGGTCGCGGGCTTGCGGTA
Organism: Cymbomonas tetramitiformis; assembly: GCA_001247695.2. Taxonomy (NCBI): domain Eukaryota; kingdom Viridiplantae; phylum Chlorophyta; class Pyramimonadophyceae; order Pyramimonadales; family Pyramimonadaceae; genus Cymbomonas; species Cymbomonas tetramitiformis. The sequence continues at coordinate 21,545 of LGRX02001307.1, forward strand.
GCGGTGGCAGCAGCCGATCGAGCAGGGCGGCGGAGGGGGTTGATGCCGAAGACGGCAGCTGATGGTCCGACACAGTGTTGTCCGGCTGAGCGGCCGGTGCCATGCTCTCGAAGGGTGGAGAGCGCCACGACAGCCCGAGGAGGATCTCCAGAGCTTGCCCTAGCTCCTCAGGTGTAGCATCCGCCCGCGCCAAGCTCTCCGCCAGCTGCGCATATGCCAGTCGCGCCCGGAGCCAGTTGCCGGAAGGCGGGAGGCGGGCAGCAACACTTCCCACCCGCGCCAGGAATGCCTTACGCTCTGATGAGCCCTGCAACGAGCCCCTCATCCCCTTCGCTTACTGGTGCCACCATTGTGGTGGGCGGAATATTTCACAACGCCACACGCGGGAAGGGAACGGGCCAAAGTGCTGGCCAGGCACGGCCGCAAGTTGCTCTCGCCGCTTCGTTCACTGACAGCAGCAGAGCCTGCGCAACCGTGCGGATGTTTCTTGCAAAGCACATTGGGGTTTCGATGTGCACACCCGCCTACAGGCGTCAGCCGCAGTGCCTGGAAGTGCAGGGGATGTGGTGAGGCGGAAAGGCTCGGTAAGAAGGGAAGCGTCGGGATACCTTCACTGCGGCTTGGTCACGACTGTCAGCGTCAGGGCAGAGCCGTTGCAGCAAACACAGCACGAAAGCTGGCAGCTCTGCGAGTTGCGGAAACTGTTTGGGGAAGGACCCGATTCCCAAGCACCTTCCACTCAGACAGCTCTCGTTGCTGCAGAGAGAACGGCGCACCGCCTTCGATCCTGCTGGCAAGTGAGATTCGAGCCACCATGCCGCAGGACAGATCTGATGTGTGCAATAGGAGGAACAGATCTGACGTGTGCAATAGGAGGAACAGATCTGACGTGTGCAATAGGAGGAACAGATCTGACGTGGGCAATAGGAGGAACAGATCTGACGTGTGCAATAGGAGGAAGGCTCCTGAAGGTCAGGAAAATATAAACCAAGCACAAGGGCGCGACTCATAAAGGAACATAGCAACGCGGGGCCTCGCAGCCGCATCATTCTCGCATAGCCCGCGCCTCGCAGCCGCATCATTCCCGCATAGCCTGCGCCTCGCGGCCGCATCATTCCCACATAGCCCGCGCCTCGCAGCCGCATCATTGTCTGTTCTACATGACTGGTCTGTTCTACACGGCTTGGTGTGCCACGAAAGGTCCGACCTGCGACCACAGTTCTTGCAGCTGCTCCTCAGTCAAGCTTAACTGGACTGCCTCCTCCCCGAAAAATATGCCGCCCTCAGCAGCCCTCAGCTGAAGCTGCCGAGCCACCAGTGCGCGGATGTTGGGCGTCGAGGCGTAATGAATCGTGGAAAGCAACCTGAAGGTCTCCCTCGCCGCCCATCATCCATGATCAAGCCCGAGGAGCAGCAGCAAAAGCCAACCACATCATCATCCCGCATGCGGGAGCAAGGAGAGAGGGGCATAGGGTTAAACCCATGCGGGAACAAGGAGAGAGGGGCATAGGGTTAAACCCATGCGGGAGCAAGGAGAGAGGGGTGTAGGGTTACAAAGGAGAGAGGGGCATAGGGTTACACCCATGCGGGAGCCAGGAGAGAGGGGCATAGGGTTACACCTGTGCGGGAGCAAGGAGAGAGGGGCATAGGGTTAAACCCATGCGGGAACAAGGAGAGAGGGGCATAGGGTTAAACCCATGCGGGAGCAAGGAGAGAGGGGTGTAGGGTTACAAAGGAGAGAGGGGCATAGGGTTACACCCATGCGGGAGCCAGGAGAGAGGGGCATAGGGTTACACCTGTGCGGGAGCAAGGAGAGAGGGGCGTAGGGTTACACCCATGGTTGTGTGAAATGCAGTGTACGTTTATCAGGTCAACAGCCTTGACTTGCGCGAGTGCCAGAGCCGGGCATCGACACGTACTATACCCATGCGGCTTATTCAGCATCCAACTGAACGCTAGGGTTTAAGTCCAGGTGTCACTGGTCGCACTCCATGCCGACGTCCACACACTGAATGGCGTGAGGCGCGCGAACCGAAGCCAGGCCGACCAACACGAAGAGAGTATTGCTGCAGGACAGGGCCGTCACACGGCGCCACACACCGCCAAGGGACGCGAGGGAATTAGACTGGTGTGCGTTGGCAGCACACCTGTCTACTTGAATCTTTGTCAAACCATTAATTTGGTCCGAGGAGAGGGATGCTGCGACAGCAAGAGCGCCGAGGTCTGTCAACCACGGAGCAACGGAGCGCGAACGACCGGGAGTGTCTAGAACAGCCGTGACCAACGTTTGGACCACTTTCGGAGGAAGCAGTAAGTCATCAAAGAAGCTCGACGGCCGTTCCTGCAGTGTTAGTCGCTGGGGCGTGGCTTCCCGGTAGGGTTCATAAACACCTGCGAAAGCAAACCGATGTCGCCGTGACCTACTCGCAACCGTGAATAATCAAGCGCAAATTGTAAAGGGGAGGCGTTGGCTCAGGAAGGCGCTTCGTCCTATCCTAACAACACACGATACAGATGATTTGCCCTCTTGCATGCCACCAGACTGCTGGATGAGTGCACCTCGACCGTGGGGCAAGCGACAACCGTGAGTGCAAAGATGACTATTTATCCAGGAGGCTTGACCGAGAAGAACTTACCTGAATCTTGAGACACTTGGACGGGTATCTCGTCAAGATTTGAAAAAGTTGGAAAAGTGACCCCCAGTTCGGTCTGAAGGTAGGAAAGCACGGCCGCTTTTTCTGCACTACCAACCATAACCAATACTGTCAAGCAAGCGTTCTTTGATATTTCGTAGGGTCAACTTGATGAGTTCTGCATTCAACGAGGTGTACAATTCCAATACTGAACCATCTTGAAAAGTCCCGCAGGAATATCAATAGTGATGTGCACGGGCAATACCTTCGTCGGTCCCATGGTCCCATAGGATCAATTGAAGGCGATTCTTGAGTTCCAACGCCATCGGAGATACAGCCCTGAGAGGAAATCCAAAAGTGTAAACGCACAGCACGCGGCGCCCCGTGGAGCAGCCTTGCAACGACATTTTGAACTGCAACTTTCTAGGAGAACCTGAATATATGATTGCAGCTGGCTACGGTAGCGATGCGAGTTGAGAGGCATTCGTTAGAAAAGTGATTCGAATTTCTTTGAAAGCTCGACTCCAGATAGTGGCCGCTCAATCTTCTGATCAAACGTCGGGAGCGTTAACAAAAGCAGTCACCTTTTCGATACTCCAGTCATACTATCAAGTACAGTGCGAGCGGTTCCAAAATCTTGACTCTGTAGTGCCAGTAGAGCCTTGAAAAACATTGATTCTTCAGTTCCTGAAAGATGCACGACGACAAAGCCGTTATGTCAGCCGGAACCAAGAGGTCAACCGATAAGCAGTAGACGCGAAACATGTGACAAGTGCGACAGTTAGAGCGCGGTCGACCATAACCTGGAGGCATTTTTTTTATCGAGGTTTCTCGATCTGACGCGAACGCAAAGGACTCCAGGATCTCCAACTGGCGTTGCTCTTCGTTACTTGGCCCTGCGGCGTGAGCCATGCCTCTTCCAAATCCGAACATTTCAAGAGGCACAGCGCTAGAATAGGCAGCGCTGAAAGTCGAGGTCTTCAGTAGAGCTGTGGCGTTTCGCCTAGTGCTGCTATACGCGGGTGAAAACTTTTTTAACGATGACCCTGTTTCTGGTATCTTACAAATATCTATATATCTTACTGTACATCTATCTATGTGTCTTTCTTCAAGGGAAAGGGACAAAGGGTGACATGACATGACGATGACAGGATGATGAGCAAGATCGACTCCCCAGCGCGGCGCGCTCAACAACAACGACGCGCCAGCGCCATCCGATCGCCATCGCATGCCCCATACTTAAACGTCCATCACACGATTTGATGATACAGGCCAAATCCGAATGACGAAACACAAACACGAAACAGTTACCTGATGAGTCTCGGATGTACGACAGATCGCATTCGATTTCGCATAACGTAAACGTTATCGCAAGGCCGAAGATAACTCCATATTCTTCCGATCATGAGATCACGTCAGCTTGACACGTGACAGACAAGAGATGCAAACATGAAACATCGGCATCATCGATCATCGACGATCGAGGGGAACTGTGACCTCTGACCTGTAGCTTTTACGAATAGCGAATAGGACGAAGGACCCGGTGCGGTGTCGCTGTCGCGATGTCGCGATTGGGTGAGGAGTGCGGGCCCCTCGTTCCCAGATCGCCCTTCCCTCCCCCCCTTGTCCTTCTTCCCCGCGATCGTTTCCTCATAGATATCCCGTCCTCTCATCCTCCCACCCCTCCCAGTCCCTCCCATTCCTCCCTTATTTTTAGGGATACGGATGATTTTCTGTCGCGGCTCTTGGGTGGTCCTCGACTCCGCACCCCCAATGGAGTCCGCTTTCGGCTCTTGGGCGGTCCGCCACGCGACCCCCACCCCCGAGGGGTCCAAGCCACCACCCCCCTCATGAGGAAACAGACCGTACCGCTAGACCAGCCCGAAAAGGGATCGAGCCCGTCACCTCTCGCATACCGGACGAGCGCTCTGCCGTTGAGCTACTCTGGCTGTTGATGGCGATTCTGGTGCGGTACAGAGTACCGGATCCCCACCGTGCCACGTAGACGCCGAGGAGTGACACACGAAGGAACGCTCTGCTTTTTCCCCAATCTGCCGTTGTCGGTACCCCGCTGGACCCGCGGGGCACGCGGCTGGTCCCGCCGCGACTGTTGGGGGAAATAATTACGTTCCTCATGACACAACCTCACTCGGTGTCTACGTGGCACAACCACACAACCGCGATGCGCAGGGAAGCGTGGTGGGCCCATAACCTCATGAGGAAACAGACCGCTAGTCCAGAAAGCCCGAAAAGGGGTGAGCCAGGCCGGGATCGAGCCCGTGACCTCTCGCATACCGGACGAGCGCTCTGCCGTTGAGCTACTCTCGGTGTTGATGGCGATTCTGCGGCATTACGCACCGGATCCCCACCGTGCCACGTAGACGCCCGACGAGTGACACACGAAGGAACGCTCGCTTTTCCCCAATCTGCCGTTGGCGGTACCCCGCTGGACCCGCGGGGCACGCGGCTTGGCGGTACCCCGCTGGACCCGCGGGGCACGCGGCTGGTCCCGCCGCGATTGTTGGGGGAAATAATTACGTTCCTCATGACCCCCCCCTCCCCCGCCCGCAACGAAGAATCCGAGAGTGTGCAGTATGCAGTTATTGATGAAAGCGGTGAAATATATATACAGTAAACACTCGATTTTAAGAAAACAGGAATTTTAGGTCAGCCTAGCAACTTTCTTATTTATATAGAGATCTTAAATATGGAGTGTTATGTGTTAAATATTGTGAAGAAATCAAAAAAGCTGGCTACTTTCTTATTGGCGGGTTTTCTTATTACTGAGTGCTTACTGTATATATAGAACCGGCTAACAAGGTGACAGAAGTTGTCCGGTGCAGCAGGCTAGGTCACACACTCAAACTAAGATGAGATAATAAAAGTGGGCAGAATTTTATTATCGGAGCTCGTTGGCAGCAGGCTTGTCGCGATTATGAACAAGGGGCGGCAATGTAAGGGCTGGCGGGGCGTGGGGGTATTGTTGGGTGCTGAAATGGCGGTGTATCTCTGCTGTGGTTGAGAGTGGGGTGTTGTGAGGGATTTTGGGTTTGAGATGTGGGTGTGGCATTGGAGGGCAAGTTTTTTGAATATCAAAAACTCTTACAAACTGCTAGTGACAAAGCTCTCATGTGGATTCGAAGTATACGTATGCAAATATCACATTTAATACTAGGCCACAAGAGGCAAATATCACTATACCGCAGAATGGTTTTGAAAGGTTCGGATCTAACTTTTCGAAAGCAGGAGCTAGCTAAATACTCAAGCGAGCATAGTGAAAGTCCGTGAATGCCATTGTCGTTTCGGATGCCCTGTGACCATTGGTTCCCAGTGACAGCGGCGTTTGGTGTCAACGCGCGCTTGCGTTTGCCCTGTCATGCATCGCCGAGACGTCATGTGTGGTCGTGTCGTGATGTCACTTCGCGTGATGTCGTGCTTGACGCTCTGCGGTGCTCTCGGATCGGCACGGGCTGGTCGCGGCGACGTCGATGTAGCGCTTGGCGAGGCGTCGTGCATGATTCAAACTGGGAGGGAGATCTGAGCTGGAGGGTGAACGTGATATGCTCCGGGCGCTCGAGCGGACAATGAACTGGGGTAGGACCGTGACTGAGGGGGGAATGACAATTACTGAAAAAGGGGGTCATGGTTGGGGCGTTTGCTGTCGGCTGAGCCGGGCGCGATGGGGGCAAATGCGGTGGGGTCTGACATGGGCTGCGGTAGCGTGACTAAATATGGGGGGTGTGACAGGCCTTTCAGGGGTGCCCGAGGGACCCCTTCTAAGCGTGTTCATAGTTGTGACAGGCTGACCTGTAACCTCAGATCGAGGGGTGACAGAGAGGACAGAGGCACCCCCCCAGTGTGGGGGGGCAAGATCTCTGTCTCCATGACACCACCTCGCCCCGAAGAGGTGAGGTGCCAGGTGCCCACAACACAAAACAAACAGGCTAAATCTTAGGGAAAACATCTTGTTACGGACCCAAGGGGCCATAGTAGCCCAACTAGGCACGGCATGCGTGTGGAGGCGTTGGCCCGAAGCAACATGCATGTGGTTACTAAGAAAGCCAGTGCGCAGGGCTCCTCATTCGGCACCACCAGGCGGCGGCACGCAAAGACCGGCGACGGTGGAGCCGGAGTTGTTGCGGTCGATGGACGGGGTCCAGACAGGCGACTCCCGAAAAGCAGGCCAGTCAGTGTCATCGTCGCCAAGGTCACAGATGTGGAGGGATGAAATTGGCGGAGGAACACCACCACCACCGACGCAATCCTCGGCGGGGAGGGAGGTGTCAGTACTGTAGGTCCCTGGGTCCATGACCATAGACTGTGGGTCCATGGGTCCATGAGCGAATATGTGGGAACGGGCGTGGACAAGCGCACGGTCATGGCTGCCGCACCTTGCGGCGGGGAAGCTGCCTGCGGAGGGGGCTCAAGCTCCTGAAGAGAGTGAGCCTGCGGGGCAGCCGCCGCCGATGGAGGCCAAGATGCGGTAAGAAGGGGCGGCGGAGCGGCCGGCGGAGGTGGGGCCTGCGGCGGAGCACGCCCCGGTGCGAAAGCAGCAGTGCAGGAATAAATGCAAATACCGTCGCTCTCCATGTGGCCGGTGGTCACCCCCCAAAGGCGGAAGCATGTAATGCAGGGCATGCCCGTACCCTCCCACGTGAGGTAGCGGCCACCAGTCTCCTGCCGCTTCCACTCGCCAACGGGTGGGGCGAATTTCTTCTTGCCGAAGGCCATGGCCGTACCGACAGTCGGCTTCCCACCACCAATGCGGCCGGCACCACCAGGTGCCTTAGGGGCGGGTGTGGTGGGACGTGCCAAGGGGGACTCATCCCGGAACACCTTACCGAGGCGGAGGGCGAGGGAGGCGAAGTTAAAATGTTTGCCGTCGCTAAGGTCACGGACCACCACCAGATACAGCGGCGTGATGTACGGGGAGGCGGCTGCGGAAGAGCGAAGGACGCTGTGAAGGTCCGAGACCATGTCGGGGTCACCGTAGCCAGGGCGCAGCTTGCGGTGCTTTCCCGCAAGAGTGCGGAAAACAGCCAACTGCGGGGCGGGGTCGACGGTCTCGTCGATCACAGCAGCTCGAAGGCGAACCGAGGAGCGATGAGCGTCGGGATCACCAATGCCCTCCACGTGGTAACGGAGGCGCTGTAAAGCGCAGCGCCCATCGTGGGGATGCACGCGAGAGGACTCCTCGTACAGGGAGAGGGCAGTCCCGCGAAGAATGGTGGGAAGAACGACGTAAATGAGCTCGTTCAGGTCAGATGGTATACCTCGTACTCGAAGTCGAGGTCGAGTAGTTTTGTCGAACTCGTCACGGGCAATGGGGCCGAAGACGTGGGACGTGTTGGCGAGTAGGACGGTGGTGAAGTCAGACTCAGCCTCGGGTCCATCCAGTGTAATTCCAACGGAAGACTTGAAACCGTGTGCCCGCAGGAGCTTGGTCAACTCCTCGCCGTAGGCAAAGGCGTAGTCCAGACTTGTCGGCGAACCCGGCACGCTGGGAGGCACGGACGGGGGTAGAGACCCACACAGAAGAATCGGCGTGGAACTCAGCCGACGTGGCAGCCCGAGACGTAGGCGTAGGGCGCTGACGAAGTGAAGACATCCGCACAATCGGGTCCGAACGACCGTCCCCAGTGGGACTAGTAGGCGGGGTAGTGGCAGGGGAGGTGCCCACACCACTCCGAGATGCACGAAGGCGGCTGCCGAGCGAAGGGCGGTCGGCTGACATGTTTGGAAGGAAGTACTGTGAAATGGTGTTGACGCACGCGTAAAGGGGCGATGGGCTCCCAGTCAGATGGTGCGCGCCGATGTGGCACGAGTAGTTCAGATGGAGTAAAGAACGATGGGTCAGGTTGAGAGTCGCTCTACTCGCATACCGCGTCTTATGGAAATCGTCAACAGTTTGGAAATCTCACGAAGAGGGTGATATACAGTATATATATACTTCCGAAGAGGGTGATACACAGTATATATATATATATATTGGAAATATATATTCACACGACAGCTTCTAGAGACAAGTCAGGAACGGACAAACGGCTAAGACAATCAAATAACAAAATTACTTAGGGTTTTGTTTCGGACGATCGGTCGGACTGCACGCGACAGGCTGCAAGTGACACACACATTGAGGGGTGACACAGAAAGGGACGTGACTATCAGTTGCTGGAATCGGTGACTCACTACCCGTAATGACACGGACTCCCCGTTAGCTGTACCAGTACTCGTACAGTACTAGGTGTCAGATACCTAGGTCACAGACTCAATTATATTCGTTTACCTTTTAATCTATCTTAGGGCGGGCGAACATTGCTCGGGGCAAGATAGAACACGCGTGTTGGTAGGGGGGTCTACCCCTACTAAGGATATGACGACCCTTCATACAACTCTTGGCAGAAGGCAGCTGACATCCCGAAAGGATCGAGGCACCTGGTCACAGAATTCAACAATCGGAGTCGAGGTGCACAAAAATAGTATGATAGTAGAATTAGTAACCTTACATCCTTGGAAGTAAGATAGTAACATTATTGATGAATATGTGATATGGAATTATATAGTGGATATTTTGATGAATGGAAAATATTTGTGAGTGAATTGGTACATACAGTATGGAAGACATATACTTACACTAATGCATTTATTCCTCTCCTTTTGTGCATCATGTATGTTATATTTGAGACATGAAAACAAGAATCCTGTGGATAATACATTATATATATCACTATAATCTATGCTTACAAGTCAAGTAGGTCACATATATATGGAATGGTGATTTGTATACATTAATATATGTGTGTGCATGTGTCGTGTGTGTGTGTGTGTGCGTGTGTGAGTGTGCATAAATGTGGATGAACCTTAGATTAATTCAAAACCCACGGGGCATGATAGCGCTAGCGAGGATGAGTCGGGTGCGGTAATGCCATAAGTAGATCTGAGGGTGAGACGGATACTAATGTTCTGCGTATTCATTCGGTTCGAGAGTATGTATGTATGAGCACCATAACATGACAAGTTGAAAATTTAGGGTACGCATTAATTTGGTCGCATTATGTTGCATTTCAAGCACATTTCGACTTGTGTTGATGTTGACGTTGATGTCGAGGCGAATGGTGATGGCTCGGCGAATAAAATGTGCATTTCTTAGGGGGTACATTGCTTTGGGCGCTCTGGCGCGGGGCGCCCTACAAAATTTGCATTTCTTAGGGGGTACACAAAACCCCCTAGACGTTCGTGCAAGCTGATAGGGGACGAAAACCCCACCGAAAACGTGCCGCTAGCTTGGCGTTGGCGCGCATGCCGCCTGGGGTAGCCCTCAAAGTGTTGGCGCATGCCGCCTGGGGGTTAGGCCCCCAGCCGGCGCATGCTGCCGGGGGTAGGAGGGGGTGGGTGGGGGTAGGCCCCCGCACGTTGGTGCATGCCGCTAGGGGGTTATCCCATGTCCTATGCTCCAAGCAATGTTCGCCCGCCCTTACACTTGTATGAGCCTTTCTAAGTGACACCCGATATATTGGCAGAACTGTTGGATATATAGTGTTAACTATATATTGAGGAAACAGTCAGAATGCTTACACTTAAGATAACATAAGAAGTGAGTTATATCAACCAAAGCTCGACTTTGGGCTCCTCCTTCATTGACATCTGCTCTGAATCTCTTTTTCCACTTGCTTACCTCCGCGACGAGATGAAGCGGGAGCTTTATCTCCAAGCATTGCCTGGATCAGGAATGTACCGCCCGTCCGCTTCCAAGAAGGGGATCATTGCTGTGACAGCACTTCCGGATGTAAACACTCAGAGCGGCAATAATGTGTACCCTGAACTCCAATATGCTAGGAAACAAGAGTTTTGGAAACTCCTGTCGTGGCACTAATTCTCAAAGAAAGAATTTCCGTCACCACTCTCACGATATGTCACACGTGCACACGACATTCATACAGCACTTAAAACGTGCAGAGATGAATCGGGTGACCCAAACAACTGCTACGCCATTAGAAGACGCCTTCTCGACATCGTCATTACGCATGTCATATTATGACAGAAGGTTTCATGCAAACTGTAATAAAGAAAAACACAAAGGTCAGAAACTTTGCAGAATTGCTCATTAAGCTAATAAGACTTTTTGTTCAGGCTCTTTAAGACGCAGAAAAATATGTAAAAATGACATTTCATTTAAAATATATGACAAAGGTTTCAAAGAATTTTGAACTTGCCCCAGCTGGAAGCACCGCTGTGCCACCTATCTCCGTATCCATCGTTTCGTCCAAGATACTGAAAGGTCCTACAGATTTCTCAGGACACTTCCAGAAGTCTTCGTTCTCGGAATTCCGCCACATCTCATTTAAAAAAGATCTGTAAGCAGGAGCTTTGTTCCCTGATGAGCGTGAAACCAGCTCATCGAGTCTGACCTTGCGCGCTGTGTAAGGTGGCGCCACGCTGCTAATTAGCATATTTTCAGCGTCAAGACTGACACCGATATGCTCATGCGCGCGGTCGCCCGCTGTCAGCAGAAACACCGATGTGCCGCTTCCGGCTGACGTATTGCCCGCGAAAGAGATACGCAAGTTCTCATCGGCGTTTGCTGGTAAAAGCGGCAGGTTTTTCTGAACTGTACTGCCATCGGCTCCGGCGAGAAAAATAGAGACTCGCAGCGCATGGCCCTGTAAACTAGGTACGCGCTCAACTGACCACTGCTTCGCGGGCTGCTGTATTATGTTTCCTGTGCTCAACAACGCGCGAAATTGATCCGCAGTTGCCATTATTTTGATTTACGAAAAAGTAAAGGAAAAAGGTGATGGGCTGTAAGCAGGGTTATGCAAAGTAGGTTTTGAATTGTGAGGAAGACTGGTCGAGTTTATGAAGTTTCAATAAGTTCCGTGGTCTCGTCATCATAATCCGAAAATTGCGAATCGAAATATTTTATTGGACGGGCCGAACGCGACAAAGAACTCGAATCTGCATTCAAGTTCTCGATTTCGATTGATGACATCTCCACTCGATCCGGGAACTTGAGTACAGATTGATGTTATTGGATAAAGTTTGGTCTATCGATCCGACGAATTTAATATGACCGACCGTAATATTCAAATTCAAAGTCATCGGCTGTCGCCCCTGACGAAACTCGGAATGAACTCTCGTCGTTTTCATTTCACGGAAATCGCCTTCATAAGTTTTTTGACCTTTTTTCTGATGGGACCGTTCTGGCGAATAGTTGACGAAGCTATCGACGAAGTTATTGACCTTTCCCAGCCTGCACTATACTACACCCAGAAGGAAGACGATATCATAGAAATAGAAACAGACGTATTTCGCTCATCGCCAGTTAACGCTCCTCGCCGATCGCTATACAAAACAGTTTGCGACGATGAGATATTATGCTTTCCGTGCGTTGCGGAAACGCCAATGCACTCGAAAAGCGCAGAAACTCCAATGACTGCAAACTTGCAAAAGCCTAGCGACTCTCGCGCGACTCAGCGCTCATCGGACTCTGATCACACAATAAACACGCAAGAGTCTAGTTCGCGAAAGATCACAAGTGTTGACTTCAATGAGATAACGCAAAGCCTTGAAGCAAGCTTTAGTTCGCACTCCGTGGGTGACGAAAAGAGTGAAAGTGTGCTGAATGGGAAATCAACTAAGGTCGGTAAAGAGCGAGCAGTTTACACATCAACAAAAAGAAAACCCATAGAAAACAAGCAAATATCAATCAAAGAACGAAACCTTTCACAGTCTGACATAGATAATATTGCAGTTTTTCGGTGCAAATGCAAAACGTTTTGCTCAATCATGTTTCACATCTCAGCTTTAACAGCTCAACGCAAAATGTTTTGGGGCTTGTCTCAAAAAGATCGTAAAGAATGGATGGTAACAGAGCTTATGAAGAGCGGTACCAGAACTTGTGACTCCGGATTCATATTTAAGTTCTTCATATGTGACAGACCGGTGAGTTTGCCTAAACTGCTCATTAAGCTAATGAGCAATATTCCTTCTTTTTTATAGAATTCCCCAAAAGTATAAATGTTCGTGCATATTCCTGAAAGTTTGCCTAAACTGCTCATTAAGCTAATGAGCAGTATTCCTTCTTTTTTATAGAATTCCCCAAAAGTATAAATGTTTGTGCATATTCCTGAAAGTTTGCCTAAACTGCTCATTAAGCTAATGAGCAGTATTCCTTCTTTTTTATAGAATTCCCCAAAAGTATAAATGTTTGTGCATATTCCTGAAAGTTTGCCTAAACTGCTCATTAAGCTAATGAGCAGTATTCCTTCTTTTTTATAGAATTCCCCAAAAGTATAAATGTTTGTGCATATTCCTGAAAGTTTGCCTAAACTGCTCATTAAGCTAATGAGCAGTATTCCTTCTTTTTTATAGAATTCCCCAAAAGTATAAATGTTTGTGCATATTTCTGAAAGTTTGCCTAAACTGCTCATTAAGCTAATGAGCAGTATTCTTTCTTTTTTATAGAATTCCTCAAAAGTACAAATGTTTGTGCATATTCCTGAAAGTTTGCCTAAACTGCTCGTAAAGCTAATGAGCAGTTTTCCTTCTTTTTTATAGAATTCCCCAAAAGTATAAATGTTTGTGCACATTCCTGAAAGTTTGCCTAAACTGCTCATTAAGCTAATGAGCAGTATTCCTTCTTTTTTATAGAATTCCCCAAAAGTATAAATGTTCGTGCATATTCCTACCCCCTGCGGTGGGATGCTGAGATGGTCCGATATGAAGCACACCCTTGATGTTATCGGGAATAAGCCCCCAGCATTGTTGGAAAGTTTGGAGTCTGAGTCTGAACTGATAATAAACCTGGAAAACCACGGCCCTAAAGCTAGATATGTCAAACAATGCTACAGGGATGCGCATGACACTCCTGAAGTAAATGAGTTTCACTGGAAAGGTAACGGCGACAAATCTTCCATCACTCTGATTCGCATTCAAAAACTTGGCATGGAAGCGAATACCTTGCATTATTTTAAGTACACCCCAGACCACTTAGAAAGTGATAACTTTATCAAGAACGAACAGGTGTTTCAATGCCATTATGACAGTGAATACCAAATAACATCGGATGGCTGCATTCTCCTTTCAGTAGGAGAGACCATTGACTGAAAACAAGGACACTCCCCCTATAAGCGTGAAATCAGATGTTCTAAACCTGGAAGCTCACTATGACTACATCGCGGACCGCCAAAAAGAGATTCTCTCTGCTCAGCTCAGGTACCGTGCCGCGGATGAAGAGAGCGCTTACAGCTGGCCCAGTAACTCAGATGAGGATGATAACCCTAGTAATGGAAACAATACACCTCAAGACCACTATGTCATGGCTAGTGACGGTTCACTTTTTGCGGGGAAGAAAGCGGCTTGCAGTGGTGCGGCCTATCTGCTTAAAGAAAGGGGGGACACCTTTTCTGTTAGGAAGACTAACACCCCTGCCAACAGTGTCTTTAATGCTGATGACCGATTGATTAAAGCGGATATCCAAACACCAAGTTCTACATCGGCCGAAATCATCGGGCTCCGACTTCTATTAGAGGACCAAAAGGACCACATTCTTAAGTCCTTGACTCCAATGATTCATGCCATTGACTCAATGGCAACGATTACGGCGGTAAATAAGGACAGGAAAACTGTCAGTGCTCGTGAGAAGCTTCGGGAACCAAACCGACGTGAACTGCAGGCAGTCAGATTAATCCTTGAGGAGCTTGGCTTCTACAGTGGAGAAGACCACAGCGGGATCATTCTTAAATGGATCATGGGGCATAATAATGACAGACTTCACGATAGAGTTGACAGAGCAGCAAAGAGAGCCTCTTTCAGGAAAGGGGCAAACGCTCCGCGTTTCGACCCTTACGAAGAACTACCCTATTCTCTCTTTTATATGGAAGTGCCAGTTGCAGGAGATATCCGGAACCACATCAGGAGAATCCAACGCCTTATGGCTAGTACCCGACATTTTAGTCCTTCCCAAAGGACTAGGCGGAAACGCACATAACTCCTTGAATATTGGGCCCTAGACCTCAACCCTGTGCTTGGAAAAATCATTTGGGACCCGGGTAAGGTGCCTATCATAATAGGAACACGTATTTCCATGATTTGGTACGCCTAATCGAGCCGCAGTTTTAGGGTATAATTTGTTGTAAAATTTAATTAATTTCACTAGTCCTTCAGGAAGGACTAGCCGCGGTATCGTCAATAATGGCCCATTAGATGGATAGGGGGTGGTGTACCACCACCCACACATCAAGTTTATGACCCAATGTAAAGGTTCATAACCGTAAATGGCTTATAATGACGATATACTATGCTCTCAGCGCATGGTAGTAAACACCACCACTAAGACGAAAATGCTGAATTGTGACATTTTTCGACCCAAAATTCGAGCAAAATATTCAATAACACGCACCCTAATGGTTGGAACAATCCCTAAAAATTACCGAGGTATGGTTTGAAGTCATATCTATGCATCACTATGCTCACTATTGGTAATAATATGTCTCATAGACCACATGATATGGGTCATGCAAAGCTGTGGTTTGGGCAATGTGGTCCCATACTTAAGCAGTTCCCGCCCGCTGATATAAATATGACAAGTACCACCGAGCAGTAGCCATATAGCGACCAATGACATAATCCCAACTCGCCGCCACGCCCACCTATCATTGGGTAGGCTATACTTGTGCAATATTACCACTTGCGGCACCTATCTGGCACGTAGAGATCTCCCAAAAGAAATCCTGAAAATCAGTTACTGAAATCAGCTCACCAGTTTTCTTGGATTGACTAGAAATATGTGGGGTACATGCCACTTGTGCATCCAACGACATCAATATACGTGGTCCCCTAATCAATGGCGGGCAAAGGGACTTGATTTAGGTCATATAGATGATACCTGAACGGTACCAGGGTCACCACCATCGACTAGAGCGCCTAAAAGATTCCGCCGCGCTAGTCCTTCACCAAGGACTAGATTTCAGTTTAGTCCTTCAGGAAGGACCGTCGGGTACTAGCCACTTACTCACCTTCATACCTGGAAAGCCATGTCGTCTCAAGGGAAGTATATCAGAATGCTTGCGGACCACAATGTTCCTCCCACAAAGGATATCTCAAAAGTCACGGCTAAAGCCTATACAGCGGCCAGAAGCAGAGAACTCTTGGGCCTTCAAGCTTCACCCGCACGGTCACATAAGCTGGGTGTTATCACCTCACCTGACTGCTCGTATTGCCAAACAGGAACCAAATGCACCTTCTCTCACATTCAACTGGAATGCCTGGGCCCGGGTAACTCGCTTGTATACCTTAGAGAAGAACAAGATGATGAACTCAGAAAACATGTGGCGGCTGAGCTTACAGGGGAACCAAAGCTGCTGAATCCAGGGAAGGGCTCCTCCTTCATTGACATCTGCTCTGAATCTCTTTTTCCACTTGCTGACCTCCGCGACGAGATGAAGCGGGAGCTTTATCTCCAAGCATTGCCTGAATCAGGAATGTACCGCCCGTCCGCTTCCAAGAAGGGGACCATTGCTGTGACAGCACTTCCGGATGTAAACACTCAGAGCGGCAATAATGTGTACCCTGAACTCCAATATGCTAGGAAACAAGAGTTTTGGAAACTCCTGTCGTGGCACTATCTCTCAAAGAAAGAATTTCCGTCACCACTCTCACGATATGCCACACGTGCACACGCCATTCATACAGCACTACTTAAGGGTAGGGTGCACAGTTGTTCGGGGCTATTTGAATTGCATAGCAATTCCCATATTTTAAAAAATACGAGAAGTCATTAACGAGGGGAAATTCAAAATAAATAGTTATTGTCTAAATCAGATAGTGCGATATATATATATATATATATATAATTAGTTTAGGACCCGAATATTAAGGTTTTGATGTCCATACAAAAGTGTGGGAGCCGATTTTGAGTTATGACGTGTCAAAGTGAGGTAGGTGTGTGTTTTAGATACCTACCTCACTTTGACACGTTATCGAAATTTTAGTTTTAAGTATGGTGATAATGCAAAAATCGCATAATTTTGCATAAATTTTGCTATTTTCATGTTAAACGTCACGGCCCGCACCCATACATCCCATCGGCCCGCATTCGGCCCGGAGTGGCGAGCTACGGCCCCGGGCCGGCCCGCCACGGTAAGCAATATACCCTGCCCATATGTTCTTCCGGGCGGAGGATGTTACAAAGACGACTTCTCAGATGTTTGTATTATCATTATTGATAGCCCTCCGAGCCAAGACTTTCCTGCTCATGACTGGAGTGGGACGCAGAGAAAGATTGCAAGATGGTACATTAATGTCCTTCCCGAGAAGAAGATCACCGAAAGAAGACTGAAATGCACAGGAGTTGACTCCGAGATCTGGCAGGAAGTCCTGAGTGAAAAAAGGAAGTCTGTCATCCCTGACAGCCTTTGCCCGTGGCCCCTCCCGCAGGAGACTCAGCAGAGTACCCACCCAACAGATTACTACGGAGAGCACTATGACACGTCTCACACGAACAGAGACAACAAACTATTTGTAGGGACTGTCACATGGCCCAAAGAACTCACATTGATGGGATATCTTCCGAAGCACTTTGAACAGGTCCTCAGCACCATATATAGGGGTCCACCAGAGAAGACTGAAGCCTCTCCTAAAGAAACTTTCCAGGTTGTGCAGATACCACACCCGCGTTAGACAAGACGCCTTCCTTAATGGTAATGCTAGAGTTGAGAACCGTGGCCCTCTCAGAACCACACTTAGCCGAATTACTGGTATCACAGAAGAAGAAGCCGTTGAAAGAGCAAACATCTCTTTCCTAACCTCCCCTGAATGATTTTCATCTCCACTCCTTCTCCTCACTCAGATGATTTATTGACCCCCCTTTGGTAGGAGGTGCTGGAAGTGACGCCTCGACTGTCATTCCTATAGTTAGGGTGTATGACTGTCACCGGTCCCGGAACCCTAGACCCCGAACATATAATGTCTCTTACCCATCTGTTGGCTGCAGCCAACATAAAGGCCCTTTATGTTGGCTGGAGCCAACATAAGCCTTGCTGACAATCCCGGGAGCTGTTGATACCGGATGGTACATTTCTTCAGTAGCTCAAAATGAAGGCGGGGATGCTCTCTTTCACACACGCGTTACCAATATTGGGCCGCTCAAAATTATCAAAGATAATTTGGGTTAATATGCGAAAGAATGTACAATTTTGTGGATTTCCCAAGAAACTTTTGGTGTTTTCATAGCCATGTTACTTTGATCGATATTTTGAGGGTCAAGATGAACTCGGATGAAAGTTTTGACAAGACACTGCAGAAAGAGCAGCTCGAGAACTTGACAACATGGGTCTTCGATTTTTTAATGCCCTTCTCATGCCGCCCCTATTGCCCACATTTATTATGACCACTTATGTTGGCTGCAGCCAACATAAGGTGCATTTTGTCTTTTCGCGATCACGCCCTAGCTCTAGGGCACAATTATGCAAGCTTCCGTGGGTGCAATCAGGTATATCACGTATTGACAATTTTGTAAAGGTCTAGTAGCCCTTCAAACAACATTGCTTTCGAGCAATATGCATTATTAACCATGAGTTATATACTTCGGAACTTTGGGTTTTATGTTGGCTGCAGCCAACATAAAGATGGGTAAGAGACAATAACGGGAAGACTGAGTATTCTCACGGTTATCTATTCTGATTATCTGTCTCACCGAATATACAGTCCAGCTGATATACTCAGCAGGTTTGGTCCCACGCACTCTTAATTTTACACTGCGACTTTGGCCATGATTGGCTAAACACCGACGCTTGAGATGGGGTGAGGAGCCCGCGTTAGAGAGGTTTTCGGTAGGGGCGGTATGGCTCAGTTACGGACGCGCGGTTGATTGGACAATTGGGGCGCGCGTTACGGCAGCTTATTTTCCGTGCAGTATTGTTGGGCTGGATTTTGTTGTTTCTGGTCACCAGTATACCGTCCGGCATTGATCACGTCCTTTCGTCCCACACGACCGCGTTATACTTGCTGTTTCCCCGATTTATCCTCGACGACCCGCCACAACTCGCAAGCCGTCGCCCACACCGTTAGCCTCGCCTCGCATTGTCCACCTCACCCTGTCTCTATAGCCATTTCATCATGGGTACTTCTACGAGATCACACACTGCGGCCGCACGCCGCTCACTAGTTACCATTTTCGACGATGCCGCAGCCAGACATGCGACCACGCCAGCCACTCCTACGGTTGCGACTGCACCGGCTGCCCAATCAGCGGGGGCGATGTTCCTCGACGAGGTCAGACGTCTGGCGAAGGAGTCCTTCGACGAGCGGGCCGTCAAGCTCGTCATCAAGAAGGTGTACGACGACAAACATGGGCGTTTTAACGGTACGGAGTCGAACGTCAGCTCCGTTTTCGCCCGTCTGGTTCTGGCGCTACGGGATATTTTCGTCACTGAGGAGGACGCGTTTTCTTCTCTGTTCGACCTGGAGGATGCCACCATGCCCGTCCGCGCTGAGGCGAACAAGCTGTTGTTTTCTACACTGGAGTACATCATCGCTCCGGTGTCGCCCGCGGCGGACTTGTGCCCGGAGGCACAGCGTGAGCCGATATGCCTATGCGTCCGTATGTGTGTCATCGGGGGTAATCTGGGATTGGCACGATGACAGTGAAATTGGGCTTGAAATCACGATGAGAATGAATACCAGATGTCCGGGGTATGACAGTATGACACTATGACACTGTGACAGTATGACAGTATGACACTATAGTAGTATGACAGTACTGTGGGGGGTGTCATCGTGGAACTCAGTCAGACCCTCGAAGAATGGTCAGATTCGCATCGGGGTTGAAAAGACAATGAAATCGAATATCAGATATCAAGGTTATGACAGTATGACAGTATGACGGTATGACAGTATGACAGTACAGTAGTATGACAGTACTGTGGGGCAGTCATCGTGTCAGCCTGTCGGCATAACATCTGAATCGAGAATGACGAATCGGAATTAGAAATGAGATCGGATCAGGAACTGAACGTTGAGCCGAAGTGTGACATCGGCTCTCGAGTGGTTGACCCTGCAACCTGAGTGACGAGTGAATAAGTAGAGCACTTGAGAAGTGTTTAGCCTTGAGAACTCGGAACCGAATTATCGTTTGTACCTCAATCTGGCCCTGATCCAGTATATTATAAAAATCCGAATTGTGTACCTTTGCACGTTCAATCAAAAACATATCTCCGAGCATCTGTCGTCGTGCCCCTGGCACATTTGGTATCAGCGTGTTGCGATTTCGCCTCTGCGCAACTCGCCCACGGGCCTATTGGAACTTTCGTTGTGATACAGGGGGAGAGCTGTACTTCCGGCTATCTGTGCGCAATTTTTGCCTCCGTAAGTACATTTTTTTTCGTATACAACGGCCGTATTCTTTGGAAAATATCTCCAAAACTTCATATTTTTGCTCCTTAACACTGGGGGCTCAAACTGGCTCAGAAACCCAAGCATTCGTTTTCCGATCTTAAACCCGAAGTCCGTCCCAGGCCACAAACGACCGTCAGGGAGCACCCTAAAGGGTTTCCCCGGTCTACAGTAGCCAAGAAAACGATATAGCTCACCTTTCAGAGCCCCAAAAAGGCGAAAAACCGCCCAAAACAGCCAAAAATAGCCGTTTTTGACAGTTTCCAGCCTACCCCAAAACCTCTCCCAGTAGCCTCCACCACCGAAAAACCCCTCCTTAGACCCCATAGAACAGCCTAGAAACCCCTGATACCGCCCTCACGGCCATCAGCAGCGGGGAAAGCTCCACCAAAAGGCGCTTTCAGCAGTTCTGGGACGTTTCTGGCAGCAAGGCTGGGCATTAGTTTGAAAATCGAAACCTCTTAGTAACTAATTAGTGCATTTTCATAACCGATTTGATACCTGATTATCAATGTTCTGATACCTATTTGATTGTAATTAGTGTATGCTGAGAAACCTATTGTGTTGGGTGTTTGTGCACCTTTCAAACATATTTGATTACTGTACTGATTTTTTTGTAACCTATTCGATTCTTAATTTTCAGTCAAGTGGAACCTATTTGATTAGTGTTTATTAACTGATCAAAACCTATTGGGTTAGTGTTTTTACTCTATACAAACCTATTTGATAACAGTGTTTTTTCCCGAATATCAAGACTGCAAGGGGTATTTCACACAAAGTAAGGTGAAGGCCAGTTCAGGCAAGTTGTTCAGGCTAAAAAGATAAGTTCAGGCAAGCTAGGCAGGATAAGTTCAGGCAAGATAAGTTCAGGCAGGCATGACTTCAGGCACACAACAGGCTGACAATCTATCATATGAATAATATTATTTATGAACAGTCACTGATCCTTACGCGGAGCATATGCTCCAAAGTGTCCTCATCAGTACTTTTGCGCAGATCATCATGCATCCTACCAGCAGCACTGAATGTTCGTTCTACACCACCAGTTGTGGCCGGGCACCCTAAAAACTGCCTTGCCATGCGATACACGTCAGGCAGGTCCTTTGCCTTCTCATTCCACCACAACATAACATCAAACCCTTCCTCATTAGCTTCTTGGGGCAAAGACAGGTAGGTGTCAAGTTGGTCTTTTATGACTAAAGCAGGGGTACTACTACTGGCAGTTTGTTTCTTCTTCCTCATGAAAGAAGACTCACCAGTTGCTCGCTTTTCAGAAGCGCAAGAGGACAAACGGGCAGAATCAGCAGACAGAGCCGGCTTGAAGTCGGTCCACGCAGTTCGCAGAAAGCTGAGCGCACGCTCACGAGTCATAGAGCCGTAGTCAGGCGATGAACGAGACCGCGGCGGAGTATTTCTCGCGACTGGAGACCCGCATGGCCTCCGTCAACTTCCTGGCCGGCAGAGTCCCCAATTGCGTGGAGATGACCAACCTGTCGATGCTCTCTACGTACCGCCGAGGGCTGAAATATGCACCCAAGGTGATGCGGCGCCTGCGAGCCATCCACTTGGATGTCTCCAAACCAGAAGAGTGGGAGAGGAAGGCCGTCGCTGACGACATCCCAGGCACCCACAACGCCTTGTTGAAGATTCGGGAAGTTGCTGAAGAGGTGGAGAGTGACATTGACACGGAGGCGGCTCAGAGGCGCTCTCAAGCGACCGTCCTCCCCGTGCTGTTTCCTTCGCTAACCCACCACCTCGCACCCCCTTCTACAGGCGTACCCCCTCTTCGAGTCGCCCAGCTCTTGCCATGCTGGAGAATGGGCCTGCCACCACCGTCGCCGCGGCAGTGACCCCTTTGCCACCACCACCTGGCCTCTCCCGCCCCGACGCTCCGAAAGTCCGCCGGTGCTTCGCCTGCGGCTCTGCGGAGCACATCGTCCGTAACTGTACGGACGAGGCTAAACTCAAGGAGTGGAGGGCCAATGCACCCGCTCGACTGGCGAACTCCCCTGGGTTTGTAGCCGCCGTCGTTTGGGCCATCGAGCAGCAGGAGGACATCTCCTCGGTGGATGGCGTCCCAGAGGAGTTCTCCGAGGAGGTCTTGGCTCTTGCTACCTGTGAGGACGAGCAGAGCTACCAGACCCTGGCGGCCCTTGCGGGCATCGAGCTTGTGGAGGGTGACGGCCTTCCCCCGGTGGAGAGCGATGAATGACTGGCCGGCGGCCAGCCCCAGACCCTGCCCTTCGAGGAAGTGAGGTCTTGCCCTGATGATCAGACCCTCTCCGCCCTGGAGAAGCGGTCAGAACCAGTGGAACCCCGACGCGCCCGAGGACGCAGAGACCCTTGGGGCCAACGTCCCCATCCCAAGAGCGTGGCCTTCACCTCTGGGACCCGCTTGCGACGCACCTACCGCTCAGCTGGTGCCCCATCGCCGCCGAGGGATGACTTGTCTAGCCACCCTCTTGCAGGAAGCACCCCCTTCGATGAGCCGTCACTACCTCTTGATGACGGCCCTGCTTATACACAAGCGAGGATCGAGGGTCGGAGGGGACGGCGAGTCCCCCGGCACAGACCCCCCATTATGGGCAGCAACCGCGGAGAGCCCCGCGATCTTCATCGCCCCCGACCGCGTGTTGTCCTACCACTGCCCATCTATCAGTCCAACCTCGCAGACCCACGGAAAAGGCTAACTGCGTGGCACTGGAAGAGAGATCTGTACTCCCTCCCCCTCGAGGTCGCCATGCAAAAAAAGGTCCGCAGAGCTCTGCGCAAATCCCCAGAGGCTGCCAAGGACCTGGTGGATAAGATGTCGGAGCGCGCCCGCAGCCGCATACACCCTGGGAGTCGATCGCCAAAGGAGCGCGTGAACCGCGCCAACCAGCTGGCAGAGAGGATACGCATTGCCCGCGAACCTCAAGATCGCAAGGAGGGCCATCAGCGCATAGCATTGTGGCACCTCCTCTCACACGACGGTCGCCAGCAAGTCCCCGAACCCTCTAACGCCAGCTCCCACGACCTCTACGCGGCTTGGAGAGAGCTGTCGCCCGCCGAGCAGCAAAAGGCAATCGCCACTTCGAGTCCAGACTCTTCCCCAGGTAGCAGGCTGTGGGGAAAGGAGGGCGCACGAAGAGCAGCAGCGAGATCTTCGACATCCCTCTGCACCCTGGACACTGAAGTGGGCACGATACCTGGGACAGCGGGAGATGTGGGTCTACCTGGCGCCTGGTGCAGTCTGCACGCAGTACACCAGTACAAGATGAGGAAGCTGGGTCCCAGCCCCTTGGGAGCATCCCCTCCCTCATCCTCGCTGGCCGAGCCCACAACAGAGACTACATCTTCGCACCATGATAACGCGCCGGCCACTCCGGGAGAAAACCCCGAAGGTTCTTCCTACTGCTCAGAGGTAGAGGAGACCTCCACACGCAGTTCGCTTTGCTTCACCCAGCAGATGACCACCGTCAGAACGCATGAAGCAGATGAAGCGCCGCCCTGTCTCGACAGCCACCCCATCGCTGAAGACCCTGAGGTGATGGAAGAGGAATCCTCGGTCAATTCGCTCTGCTTCACCCAGCAGATGGCAGCAGCTGGGACCCCTGAGGCGAGAACTGACCACCAGAGCTCCCACCAACTCGCCCACAACTCCCCTACTGGCAGCCCTCAGCATGACGAGGATCCCCTCACCCATGGCAGTCTCATCAATAGTGTCGCTACCCATGCGAGCCCCACAACAAGCGGCACTACCCACGTGAGCCCCACAGTGAGCGGCACTACCCATGTAAGCCCTACCACCAGTGGCACTACTCATGTGAGCCCTACTACCAGTGACACCACCCATGTGAGCCCTACCACCAGCGACACCACTCATGTCAGCCCCACCTCGAGCGAATGCACCTCAGCGGGCACCCTGCTGACGGCGAGTGTAGACAACCTCGTCAGTCATCCGACTGAAGATGTTGATTTGCTGGATGAGGAGTTCTACGCCGCGTGTAGGCAAACGTTGGAAGAATGCCGCGAGGCCTCGGACAACCTCCTCCCCAACCTCAAGTGCAAAAGCATACGCACAGATGGGGGAGTTCAGTGGAAGACCGACATCGAGGGTACCCTCGCAGCGGCACATGACGAAGAAGGACCGCTACTGCTGGTATTCTATATATGCAACCCTCAGAGGGCACACGGTCAAGGTGCTGATCGACTCGGGGGCCTCTGACAACTTCATCTCGGAGCAGAGCGCTAAGCGATGTGGCCTCACGACACGAGCCGGCTCCGAGATGCGAGTCACCCTGGCGGATGGATCTGTGAAGATCACTGGCGCCACCGCGTACGCCAAGTTTAACACGCACACCACCACGGGCACCTATACGGAGAACGCCCTTGCCCTCCGGATCCTACCATTGGGCATACAGGTGGATGTTATCCTTGGCGGAAGGTGGCTGCGCAGTCACTCTCCTGTCACTCTGGGCTATGAAGGGAATGGCTCCGTCTCCTTCCTCAGGAAGTCCCGCAGTGGTAAGATTGGGGATCGCGTCACCATCACAGGCTGTTCTCCTGGGAAAGCATCTGGGGACAGGTCTCCGAAGGGCACGGCCTGCGCGGGATTGGTGGATGAGGTGTTCCTAACCCCTGCCCAGCTGAAGAAGTACCTGGTGTACGCGGAGACGCAGAAGCTACGCGGCAATGACGACCCGGAGATACAACCCGCCTGGCTCATGGTGGCCGAGAAGTCCCCCGATGATACCGCTTGCCTTTGCAGCCACAGCTATCGACTCTGAGAACGCCGAACCCGCTGCGGATACTGAAGATGCAGAAGTGAGCCCTGAGTGGACCCTCAAGTTTCAGGACTTCTGGGGTGAGGAGTACAAAAAGGAGATGACGACTGCCCTACCGAACATCGATGGACTCAGACATGACCCCCAAGATGAAGCCAACATTAACCTGGACCCTGAGCTGAGCAAGAAGGGGCCGCCCTGCCAGCGCATCTACAAGAAGTCTGCAGAGGAACTCCGCCAACTTCGAGAACGCGTGGAGACTCTGATGTCCAAGGGCTACATCCGACCCTCTTCCAGCCCTTATGCAGCTCCCTGTCTGATGGTCCCCAAACCGGGGAACCCCAAGGAGCTGCGACTGGTGATCGATTACCGGCTCCTCAACCGCCAGACAGTTAAGGACAAGTATCCTCTCCCAGACATCCAGATGATGTTCGACGAGATGCAGGGTGCGAAGTTCTTCTCTTCGTTCGACGCGGTGGATGGCTTCTGGCAAGTACCGATGGCACCAGGAGATGTCGAGAAGACCGCCTTCACCACCCAGATGGGGTCATATGAGTGGTTGGTCATGCCGCAGGGGCTGCAGAATTCACCGTCTCAGTACCAGCGACGGATGCAGCGGGCCTTGGGCCATCTCCCATTTGTCCGGATCTTCATCGATGATGTGGTCGTCTTCAGCAACACCGCTGCAGAGCACTACGAACACGTCAAGCAACTGCTCCTGACATGCAGGGAGAAGGGCGTCTTCCTCAAGAGGTCCAAGTGCCAACTGTTGAAGAAATCCTTGCGGTTCCTTGGCCACTGTATCTCCGCAGATGGCTGCAGACCCCAACACGACAAGGTGGCTGCAGTGAGGGACTGGCCCGAGCTGGAAACGGTTACCCACGTCAGGCAGTTCTTGGGCCTGGCGGGGTATTACCGCAGGTTCATCCACTGCTTCTCCGAGATCGCTCAGCCCCTCACCCGGTTGACCAAGTCGGACGTACCCTGGGAGTGGGGTCCCATGCAGCAGTGGGCCTTCGAGGAGCTGAAGAAGGCCCTCACCTCAGCGCCAGTGCTCGCCTTGCCCAACATTAAGGGTGCCGCAGACGGCACAGCACCTTTCGTGGTGCAGACGGATGCTAGCGGCATCGCTCTTGGGGGAGTACTGATGCAAGACAATGGAGATGGTCTTGGGCTGCGCGTGATAGCATACGAGAGCCGCCAGTTCTCAGCCGCCGAGCAGAATTATCACACCGGCGAGCGTGAGCTAGGTGCTCTACACCACTGTACCACCGTTACCTGGCGGCATTACCTCATCTTCACCAACTTCCGCATCCAGGGTGATCACCGCCCCCTTGAATGGCTGATGGAACCTGGCAGGGAGCTTAGCCGCAGACAGGCACGCTGGTACATGGATCTGGTGGAGGTGGGAGTCCCGAGAATGGAGTACATCAAAGGAGCGCTGCTGCTGGTACCGGACGCCCTGTCCAGAAGACCCGACTTCAAAGACAAGGACGTGCGTGAGGGGTTGAAGGAGGCAGGGGTGATCAACCCCACCTCAGATCTACCGAAAGACCCCCTGGCAACGCTGGAGTCTGAATACTTCTCCAGCTCACCACCCGCAGCTCATCCCCACTGGGCCCAGACTGTTGACTGTTGGCTCTCAGCAGTGGAGACCCTCTCCGTGGCGGAACAGGCCATGGACATGGGGGAGACCATCGCTCTCGTTAACCCGAAGCTCTATAAGGGAATGAAGGAGGATCACCTCGACTTCGACATGCCTGACTGGCCTGCAGCTGATAGCGCGAAGCCGGTAGAAGCTCCACACAAACCCCCTGATAGAGCTCCACCCCAGATAAGGATAACGAGGAGCATGTCACGCGCTGGGAAGGCCTCTACGACCCCAGCGCCTCCGCAGATGGCGTCACCGAAGACGCGAACGCCTACGTCACGAGCTGACGCATCGGAGGCGCCCACTGAGAAGGTGCCAACGAGCTCACCAACCCCGCAGCAGGCGCCCCAACAGTCAACTCCATCCCCGGTCCTTCACCCACAGAAACGGCAGGCTCCCCCAGAGGACTCACAGAATTGGCGTGTCCGAGCAGAGTACTCCTCGAAGTACGCCGAGAAATTTGGACCCTTCGATGTGGACGCCTGTTGTGACTTTGGCGGCCGCAACAGACAGGCGGATAGATTCTGGACAGACTGCCTTTCAGAGAAATGGAGGGGCCTTCGGGTTTGGTGTAACCCTCCATACAACTCCAAGTGCATTACTGTGGAGGCGATCTTGAACAAGTATATCGCAGAATGGAAGGCAGACCCAGAGAACACCTCAGCAGTCTTCGTTCTACCAGATCACCAGTCCAAGCTCCCCGCGTGGCGCAAACTTTTCAGAAAGGCCAATATGCAGATTGTGGAGGTCATCCCTACTCACGATGACAAGGGCGAGCCCAACCAGTTCTTCGAGAACCCAGATGGGAGAGCCTTCGACCTTCGCTGGCCTGTTCTGATAGTACACGCCCCTCCCGCCAAACCACAACCAGCACGCGTGAGGCATCCGCGAACAGCCCCCGCTGTGATAAGGACAGGTGAGGCGGCAGACTTCAGAGACGCAGCCTCCCAGCAGTCGGACTCAAAGTTCCTGCGCGCGTTGAAAGCGGAGTACACCCGAGAGGGGACACTTCGTTCACTAAGAGAGAAAGTGAAGGCGGCACCACACCAATGCCTACAGGACTTCAGGCTAGTGGGTGAAGTGGTTTGGAGGACCGCAGCAGGGAGATATCAGTTGGTGCTGGGGGAGGACTCTCCACTTCGAGAAGTAGTGATTCGCCATGCTCATGAGTCATTGTCCTCAGGTCACACTGGGCGAGACAAGACTCTGGAGAGGGTGCTGCGACGCTTCTATTGGCGTGGTGCCGCGGAAGATGTGGGCACCTGGGTTGCATCCTGCGCAGTGTGCCAATCAGTGAGGCCGCGGGGAACTTACCCGGATGGGTTGCTAAACCCTCACAGCATCCCGAACAGGCCATGGCAGGATGTCGCGGTGGACTTCGTCACCGGCCTGCCGGTATCAGAGAGAGGCAATGACGCTTTCGTGGCCTTCACCTGCAAGCTGACGAAGATGGTCCACGTTGTGCCGATGAACTTCGGCGACAGCTCCGCAGCTGTGGTGGCCAGAATCTACTTTGACTCGGTGTGGCGCTTACATGGCGCGCCTATGAAGATTGTCTCTGATCGTGACCCACGGTTTCAAGATGCTTTCTGGCAGGAACTCATGAGACTGATGGGTGTGAAAGTGGCTCGTACCACGCCGTACAACCCTCGGTCTGACGGCCAGGCGGAACACAGCAACAGGGTTATTGAGGACATGCTCAGGTCCTTTGTAGACGCCAATGTGGAGGACTGGGATCTGTTCACCACTAACGTGGAGTTCGCGATCAATGACTCCAGGAGTGAATCTACTGGCTTCACGCCATTTGAATTGGTGTTCGGGTTCTCGCCGCTGTCGCAGTTGGACCTTTTCCTGGAGGCCGCACAGTCCACCGCTGGACGACGAACTGGGGGAGTAGGCACCGCACACGAAGTGGCTGTGAAATTTTCGTCGCAGCTGCGGGACGCCAGACAGCGGTTAGAGCTGGCTCAACAGCGACAGCGCGAACAGTTTGATCGCAGACACGGGCAGCGGGAGTATGCTGTTGGAGATCTGGTCTGGATAGAGGCGAAACACCTTACGGAGAAGGTGGTGGATCGCTCCATCTGTAGGAAACTAACCAAGCGCTGGCATGGACCAGTTCCTGTGACCGAACGTTTCTTCAGCGATGTACAGATGACCATGCCAGAGGCCGACAGAGGAGCTCCAGTAGCCTACCGCCTACGCCTCCCTCCTCACTGGCGGATTCACGACGTGTTCGCTCAACATCGCCTCAAACCGTACACCAGCGGTCAAGATGCTTTTGCCGCACGCGATCACCTAGCAGTACCTGAAGAGGTGGTAGTGGACGGTCAGAAGGAAGCACACGTTGAGCGCATTCTTGCACGTCGAGTGCGGTCTGTTCGAGGAAAGGAGGTGGAAGAGTGGAAGGTTCGCTGGACTGGCTACTCCAAAGCTCACGACCAATGGAGGACGCGTGACAAACTTGAACGCGGAAGTCCACTTCAACAACTTCGTGAATTCGAGCAAGCGAGACTGCACATGGAGGCGCAAGTCCGCGACGAAGCCACTCGGCGACGCGAGCAGCGTGGCCGTCACTCCGCTCAAGCCGGAATGACACTGGCCCACCTCATCACTAATCCCTGCGATGAACTGGACCAGCTCGAACAGATGGAAGATGATATCCCCCTGCCGTGGGAACGCCAGGAGCGCGTGGAAGATGGGTCGTTGGCACTGGTGACAGAGCTGCTGGCGATACAGGCAAAAACAACCCGCACGCCCAGGATTCTCGTACTCTTCAGCGGTACTGGCTCAGTAGAGAGGGAATTCCTAAATTGCTTCCCCTCCGCTTCAGTAGTGACCCTCGACTCCGGGCATATCTGGCAACCCACTCATGTGTGTGACATCCTGCAATGGGACTACAAACAATACCCGCCTGGATTCTTCGATGTTGTTTGGGCAAGTCCCCCCTGCAGGCAGTACAGTCAAGCGCGCACCACTGGTGGACCCCCTGACCTTCCCCAGGCTGACAAAATCGTACGACGAGCATTGCAGATCATTGACTACCTGGAGCCAAAACATTGGTTCATGGAAAACCCCAGAGGTCGCTTCCCTAACGCGCTACGGCTTCGCCCTATGATGCGCCAGCTTCCCCCTCCGCTGGTGTGTACCTACTGCATGTACGGTACGCAGTACATGAAACCCACCTGCATATGGACGAACTCAGCACCACCCTCGCCCCTGCTACGCTGTACTACTTCAACACCGTGTGCGTGCAGATGGGCAACCGGTGCTCATCCAGAGACTGCTCAGCTTGGACCTCACCCGCAGCAGACTGGAGCAGGTCGATCTGCGAGTGTATATCCCGTGCCAGCACTTCTGCTACGACAACTTTTCCGACATTTACGCCTCCGCGACACTGAAGACCCGCTTTAGATTCCAAGTGGCACCCTTCTTCTTGAAAGTGGTGCCCTGGTAGCGGCAGGCAAACTATGCTCGAAGAGGGACCAGAGAACCTAAGAACTGGAAACAGCAAGGAACCAGAAAACCTAAGAACTGGAACTTAGATGGGTACCTTAGCGGAGTGATCCCAGGAGGTAGACCACTCCTAAGGGGGGGAGAGTTGTGCCCGGAGGCACAGCGTGAGCCGATATGCCTATGCGTCCGTATGTGTGTCATCGGGGGTAATCTGGGATTGGCACGATGACAGTGAAATTGGGCTTGAAATCACGATGAGAATGAATACCAGATGTCCGGGGTATGACAGTATGACACTATGACACTATGACAGTATGACAGTATGACACTATAGTAGTATGACAGTACTGTGGGGGGTGTCATCGTGGAACTCAGTCAGACCCTCGAAGAATGGTCAGATTCGCATCGGGGTTGAAAAGACAATGAAATCGAATATCAGATATCAAGGTTATGACAGTATGACAGTATGACGCTATGACAGTATGACAGTATGACAGTACAGTAGTATGACAGTACTGTGGGGGCAGTCATCGTGTCAGCCTGTCGGCATAACATCTGAATCGATAATGACGAATCGGAATTAGAAATGAGATCGGATCGGGAACTGAACGTTGAGCCGAAGTGTGACATCGGCTCTCGAGTGGTTGACCCTGCAACCTGAGTGACGAGTGAATAAGTAGAGCACTTGAGAAGTGTTTAGCCTTCAGAACTCGGAACCGAATTATCGTTTGTACCTCAATCTGGCCCTGATCCAGTATATTATAAAAATCCGAATTGTGTACCTTTGCACGTTCAATCAAAAACATATCTCCGAGCATCTGTCGTCGTGCCCCTGGCACAGGACTAGATGGAGGCTTCGGCGGAGGCACACCCGTTTGATGGGAAACGGGTGTTGCTGGAGATCGCCAGGATGCTTCTGGATTCCGGCGGACCCTTTCAGGGCACCGCAGACCTTCTGGCCATCAAGCAAGATCACCCAGTTCGACCCGTCACGGACTATCGCCGCCTTCAACGCCGCTCGCTCCGGTCCGCTCGACGGAAGAGCACCCTCGACGACATGGAGGTCAAGTCCCTGTACATCAAGTCCCTCGACCCGGTTTTCTATGCCCCGGTTGTCAGCCGCCTTTTGCTGCACGACCAACGTACGGCGGAGTCCCTTGCCACCATCCAGCAATGGACCCGTGAGTGCTACGCACAAAACGGGGCGGACTCCCACGTACCGCCTGCTGCGCGCACGCTCTCCGCCCTCACCCTGACTGGACAGAGCGACGACGAGGACTTCCAGACCATCTTCAGCGAGCTCCGCGACCAGCTCTTCGACATGAAGAAAGATGTCAAAGCCCTTCACAACCGTGTCGACGACACCAAGGGCTTCACGACCCGCAACGACAAGAAGACGCGCCATCGGACGAGGCGGACATGGTGACGGAGTCCGCTTCGCTGCGAAGCCTCTTCCCGAGCACGGCAACTTCCCGCAGACCTTCCGTGGGAAGCAGGGAGCATATCAAACTTTTATGTCGTACGGCCAACACTCAAAATTTCCATCGGCCAAGTTTCGGCCATCTCGGCCAAAATCTAAATTTGCCCGCCGCAGGCGCAAAATTTTAATTTTAAGTATGACAATATCATAAAAACCGCAAATTTTCGGGTTAATTTTCAAAATTTTACATGATTCGTTTCGGCCAACAAGCAAAAGCACACTCGGCCAAACCTCGGCCACAACCCTCATCGTACGGCCACAGACCGGCCATAGGGGGTTGATATGTTCCCTGGTGGGAAGCCTTCGGGGAAGGTGGCTTTCCACAAGCCCACCGGTACGTTCGTTCCTTTGTGCCGGAACCCGACATCGATGCTCCGCTACGGCGGAGAAGCATTGGCATCGGGACTGCCCGAACGGCGGGCCACGCGGGCATGTTGGGGCACACGGCTTCAGCGTTGCGGACAGCGAGAATGACGTCTTTGCCACGCTGTTCCAGAACGCCATTGCCTATTCTACGAAAGGTGGGTTTACACACCGTAAGGATCCCTTACGGTGGGTTACCCAACCCTAAGTAAAACGATTATTTCAGCCCCTAAACTGACCCCCTGGTCATGTTCATGGTGGCAGAATGACTTTAGACACTCCCAAGAGGCATCCGCGAAGAATTATATCAGATGTATCCGGGTTTGTTAACCTGAAAACCCAAACCCAAACCGGCAAACCAATTATCGCATATAAATCGTGTCATATAGCGTAAAAAACCGTCATACCACCCTCACTTCGCGTGACATTTTGAGGGTCAAGATGGCCTCGAATAATTTTTTTGACAAGACATTGCAGAAAGAGCAGCTCGAGAACTTGACAACATAGCTCTCCAAATTTCCAAAGGGCCATCGAGGAAGGCCACATACCTACCAATATACAAAATTATGTGGTAACCCACCGTAAGCATATATGATCGGAACCCGCTACACCCCCCACTTCGCGAGCGCATTACACACATGGGGCACATCGCATCCATCCATGGTATGTTCCTCATCTTTCATTCAACTCATAAACTGTTGGATATACCCCTAGGACTCGGGATATATTCACTCAGTGATAGGTTTTCTCAGAATGTATTAAAGCTGGTAAGTTAGCCCGTTATATGGGCATAAACAGTTAGGGTTCAGGTTCGGATGACAGTCATACACACTACTATAGGAAGAGTCACAAAGTAAGCGGTGTGACCATTCCAGCACACCACCTAGCGTGGTGACTGGCCAGCCGAAGTGGAAACCTGTGAACAAACACCATCTACAGCGGTGGAAATTGGGCTCTAAGGGAAGGCCTGTCCTTTCTGGCAGGGCGGTTCCCAGTCAAGAGTTGTAAATCTGAAACCCGGCCCGTGATCGGACCCCTCTGCACGTACAGCTACTGTCAATTTCACTGTGCAGGAGCGGCATGATTAACTTGCTAGCCACTAGTTGGCGGTGGCACTGCCGTGCCAGCCCGCAGCACAGTCATGGTGCCGTGAATTGAAGTTGTCGACACCGTGTTTGAATCATTCGTAGAGCTCCAGAAGAAATCTGAAAAGTCTCGATCGTCGTGCGAGGGATTCTCCCCCTCCTCCTCGTCTGTAGTCGGGCCCGGTGAATAATCCGGTAACGGTGGGGCATCCCAATACAGCGGAGGAGGGGGCGGGTGAACCGGGATGTAAAGCCCGATCGGTGCATTGTGAAGGCCTTGCCGAGCACGGTGCCGGCCGTGCCGGCGCGGCGGAATAGCAGCCGGCGTCGCAGAGAGTAATGAAGGCTCGCCAGTGGTTGCCTCAGCAGCACCACCGACCTGCAGGCCGGTGTGGTCCGGTGCACACGCCCCGCCAGGAGCGGCAGCTGTGAGTGGCGTCGCGGTGGCGCACACACAGAAGAATGCACAAAGCATCACCGTAATTGCCGAAGAGCGGGCAAACCCCCAAGGCGGTGCACCGCATCCCCGACGAGATGCTGGAGGCTGCGGGACCGCATCCTCACCGTCAATAGGGTCACAGCCAGCTGCAGAGTCGTCCACGTCGCCGTCGCAAGAGTCGGTCTCCGACTCGGCGTGCATGTACCGCATCGCCAAGTCCTTGCCCTCAGCCGTGATCGAGAGCCCCCCCATCCTCGCGATCCGGTCCGCAAAGCAGAGGTCGGGCTCGTGCGCGCGCATGGGGTCCACCGGCATCATGTCACCGGCGTCGAACGCCTCCGACTCGTCCGGGTAAACATGCTCGATTGCCGCCGGCGGTGGCGCCGGCGGTGCGTCCTCGCGGACATGCGTACAGGCGGCAGCCGAGCCTTCTGCCACACCACCCACTGTGAAGCCCCACATGTGGGTGGCAGGCTGGCAGTAGGGTAGGAAGTCCTGCAACGCACCGTTCTCCCGCTCCGGCTCGAGCCCGAAGGCACACGCCGAAACGCCGTCGAGCATCTCCGGCTTACCTCCCGCTAGAAGGCGCAGAGCGCATCGAACCGCTCGCCGTCGTGCTCGTCCATGGCCGTCTGAAACTGCTCCGCCAGTAAGTCGTTCTCGATGTCACCGAGGGAGAAGCTGTGAAAGCTTCCCCCAGCGCCGTGCTTGCCGCCGTTCGGGCAGTCGCGGTGCCAGTGACGCATCTCGTCCTTCTTGCACGTCGAATTCTGGCAGAACGGGATGAAGTCACCGCTGCCCTTGTGAAAAGCAACGCGCTTCCTCGCCTGCGACTGCGGCCAGTTCCCCCCGTCGGGAGGTCACCTGCCGCAAAACGAACACCGGAGCCGCCTCCCCCGTTGCCGATTTTGTTCTTGTCCGCTCGCGGGGTAAAACCCCGCCCGTTGACCTTGTCCGTGAGGACCTTCAGCTGCCGCTTCACGTCGAGGATGATGGCCGTGAGGTCGGACAGCTGCGAGGTGTCGCCGTCAGTGGCCACGGCCGCTGCGGACAGGGTGAACGAGGCAGTGTGCGTACCGGCTGCGACGTGTCGGGCGCAGCACTCGAGGACCCATTGCTGAATGGTGAGGAGGTCCACGGCCGCCCGCTGCTGGTGCGTGAAGAGCCTCGACACCACCGGCGCGTAGAATCCAGGATCCAGCGCCGCGAGGAATAACTCCTTCACCTCGTCATCGTCGAGGGTGTTGCGCCTCTTGGCGGACCGCAAGGCCGCGTTGAAATCCGTGATGGACTCGGACGGGTCGGTGTAGGCCTTGAAGCGGACGCCAAGGAGGTCCGATGTCCCCTGAAAGGGTGCACCGGAGTCCAGCAGCCGCCGCGCGAGCTCCAGAAGGGCTCGCTTGCCGTCCATCGGGTGCAACGTCGCGGAAGCCTCGAGCCAGTCACCCGCCGGAGAGGCGGGACACACGATGAGCTCGAGCGTCGAAAAAAGAAGCTTGTTGGCCTCGGGGCGGATGGCCAACGTGGAGTCCTCCAAGTCAAAGAGTGGCGCAAACAAGGCGTCCTGCGCCTCGAACATCTCCTGGAGAGCAGGCACCAGCTTGGAAAGAAGCACCTGCGCGCTGGATTCCGTTCCCGTAAAACGGTCATGTTTCTCACGGAAACACTTCCGGATCACGTGCTTCGCCACGCTCTCGTCGAAGCGCTCACGGGTGAGTGAGCGAACACCCGCCAAGAAAACGGCTTGGGCAGAGTTCGCAGCCGGAACACCAGCAGGTGCCGGCGTAGCCGGCGTGACGGAATTACGCGCGGCGGCGGAGTCGAAAATTGTAGCTAAGGAGCGTCGGCGAGACGCCATACTCGAGGTCAATCTAGTCGCAACCATTGTGTAGAAGACTGTAGAGACGAAGTGAGGGAAGATGGGACGAGGTGCGGAAGGATCGGCGGCCAAAAGTCGTAATGCGGTTGTCGAGGAAATCAAGGGAAAGCCGTGGCGTAAAAATCTTCCCACGTGCATGTGGATGCAGAGTGACGCGGCCAAGGAAAGTGGTGTCGGATCCGACCAAAATTTCCAACGTCAACCAACGCGAAGCGAGGAAAATGAAGTCCGCCTCGTGCACAAGCCCCCCCGTAAGTCCAATCAAGCAGGCATCAGCTAGGCCATACCGCTCCGCCGCGCCTCTAGTGGAGCCCCTCACTCCATCTCAAGCGTCGCTGTTTAGCCAAACATGGGTAAAATTCGCAGTGTCTGAATAAAGAGTGCGTGGGGCCAAACCTGTTGGATATACCCCTAGGACTCGGGATATATTCACTCAGTGATAGGTTTTCTCAGAATGTATTAAAGCTGGTAAGTTAGCCCGTTATATGGGCATAAACAGTTAGGGTTCAGGTTCGGTGACAGTCATACACACTACTATAGGAAGAGTCACAAAGTAAGCGGTGTGACCATTCCAGCATAAACTGTCTGAAAATCGATAGGTTTGACACCGTAGACCTCATAACGCCACCACTAGAGGCCGCCGAAAATTCCTCTTACGGCGGGTAAACCCACCGTAAGATTAGTAGAATAGGCACCATGGACAACAACGACGCCGCTCGTTTCGACGCCGTCTGCTACATTGCAGACGGCAAACCAGAGCTCTACGACGCCGTCTCCGCCTTCTCCTTCGCTGTCGCCGAGGAGCAGGTGCCCGACACCATTAACGAGTATCTGGAGTGCCGCCAACCCGCTGACACCCGCTTCGGGGTTTGCGCGGTTGGTGGTGCTGTGAACATCAACACCTTCAAGGTCCATGACAAGGTCCATGCCGACGCTCTGGTCGTACCACCGTCGCCAGCGCCGCCCTCCGCTCCGCAGTCGGTGGTGTCCGACGAGGGAATGTACCCCGTCAGCGCGTTGCACGCGCACGAGCCGCACATGTCCTTCGTGGACAAGTTCGCGGTCAACTTGGACCTCACGGTGCTGGAGCCGACCCTTGCGATGCACAGCATGGGGACCGTTGCGCCCGTGGACTCGGTTTCAATGGCAGCAGACGCCTCCGGGGATGACGACGAGGGTCTTCCGCCACCACGGCAGGGTGATTGGGATGCGGCAGACCGCCGATGGGTTTTGGGTTCTCCGCCCTCACATCTCTCGCAGTCTGCTTGCTGTGCTTTGTTTGTGCAACTGCCATGCCTTCCCAAGGTCACTCCGCGCAGGCATCATCAGCAACCCCTAAGCACACCGGCGACGAGGTCGGTGGTGCTGGTGTGCTGACGCCCGCAGCCGTCCCGCCGGCGCTCTATTGGCGGCCGGAGGGGTGGTACCCCAACGACCATGGGGGTTATCTCGGCACCCTTTGGACGTGGTACCCAGGTCCCTCGCAACCACCCGAAGCTGCTCCGATCGTTACCATACCGCCCTCGCCGGGTGGTGCTCCACCGTCGCCGCTCTATGTGCCACCCGCCTGGGGCGAGTTGGACGAGGATGCACCTTCTTCATCGATCGAGCACAGGACCCGGCTGGTTGCACCCGGTGCAACTGACTACGGAAACATCGGCACTTTCTCAACTTTCTCATTTTGCTCTACGCATGATTTGCCAGACAGTGGTACCAGCTCGCGTGGGCGCTGTAACAGAGGCACCGGCTCTCCCGGGCACTCTCGACGTGGCTAGAGCTGACAGGGTTGAATTAGCCTGCCTCCAGATTGAGATGCGGTTGGTTCAGGTTGCCCCCAGATGGGCTTAATTTAGGGTTTTAACTGTATATGTATTCTGCAGTATGCCTCACTGACTGCTAGTTTCGGGAGTTACCCTGCCAGAAAGGACAGGTTCTCCTTTAGGATGCTTATTTCCACCGAAGCCGAGTAGGTGTTTGTTTCAGTTCCGTGACCACCTAGTTTGCCAGTCACCACCCTAGGTGGTGTGCTGGAAGTGACGCCCCGATTGTCATTCCTATAGTTAGGGTGTATGTCTGTCACCGGTCCCGGAACCCTAGACCCCGAACATATAACGGGAAGACTGAGTATTCTCACGGTTATCTATTCTGATTATCTGTCTCACCGAATATACACTCCAGCTGATATATATCAGCGGGAGGGGCTCCCCCCTCCCCTACCTTGGCTCGCTTCCCTCCACCCCCACACTCCGCTCCCTCCACCCGCGCCTTCCCGACCCCCGACCACCGCCCCCCTCCGCCTCGCTCCCGCCCTTTTCCATCACGAAACGCGGATGCAGCCTCGCTCCACCTCCACCGCCTCTGCTGCTTCTACGCCGGCACGGCCTTTTTAGCGCTCTGCGTAGTTTTGCCTTGCCGCGGTTTCCTAGGTTGATATGACCTAGATGAGCCCTTCGGGGTGCGCTATGAGGATGATTCCAGCTCCCTCTGTTCTTCAGCTGCCTGCTTGCAGGATTACGACGGACTCGTGACTTTGTCATTATCCTCGGCGAAATTGTTATATTATTGTTACAAATGTAGTCCCAAGCAGATGTAAACCCAGTGGGACAGGTGTAGTCCCAAGCGAAAGACAGGTGTAATAAAAGAGCGTTGGGCGCTCAATCAGATGACGCCGACGGTGTGTCGCGGTATACCGCAAAGGCTGCGGGATCAAAGGAACGCACGAGCACAATCACCAACCACGGAACAACGGTGATAGCCCATAACCTGATGGAGAGTGTGATATATATATATATAATGCATATCGTTGTATATCACACAGACCGAAGGAAAACGAAGCGTCCGGAGGCAGTTGAAAGGCGGGTGCAAACTCTAAGATGAGATACTAAAATAATTAGGCTGTTTTATTAGCGGGTCGGAAACTGCAGAATGACAGATGCTGATGTGGCACCTTAGGGCGAGGGCGGGTGAAACAGGAGACACTCTCCCCCACCCTATGGGGGGTGAAAGTCACTGTCTCCATGAACTTCGTCCTTAAAGTGTTAAACCTTAAGTAATATCTATTACATTATTATGTGTTCTTTTAGCTCACGTGATATTCACTCGACTCTAGCCTCATTTAAAGGATTATTCTTCTAGTGCACAAATTGGGCAATGCCATTCTTCATTCTCCGGAGGCTCATCCTCGACACCCGCACATCGCAAATGGTACTCCTCCTTGCAACCATTAGTATCACAAACTAACAGTTTACTAGTTCGCTCGTACACTTGCCGCACGTGTCATAGTGTCCGTATTCACCTATTCGGCGCTCCCTGGCCCCCGCGACAACCTCCTTTCTGCCAGCCAAATGCATATCGCAGTAACTATAGTATCCTAAAGAGTTTCTAGAGGACCGTCCCGATCTAGTTACCAAATCCGCTAACAATCGCGAAAATCCGCTAAAATGCAGTAACATCCGGTAACATCGCGAAAATCCACCAAGAAATCCCTACTTCCAACTACTAGGTCACGCCTCTGGTGGAACGCGAGAAGCGCTCTTCACAACGTGCAGAGTGAGAGAGGGGCTCCGATGTCACGCGACGGGCGGGGATTCGATCTAGCGACCGATATCCGTATGCTGCTCCGGTTGATTTTTGGAACCATCGTCGAAGATTGTGATGGCTCAAGGCGACATAGGGGCCTCCTGGGGACCCCGTTTCCAATTTCCTTGCATGTACACATTGGGTTAGGAGTGATCTCGAAGAATTTGTGTTGGTGTTGCGAATTTAGGCTGCCAAGGTTTTAATTTAGGGACGATATTGCTAACAAGGGCGTGGGCTTCCCCAAGGGAAATAATCTTGCCCACCCCACGCTCCCACCCAACGCATGTGTCAACCTAATCAGGACCGAGTCAATGCATGGCAGGTACACACCACCGTACTACAACACGAGCCAAAATATACAAACACGTTGCACCATTTAAACCCACCGAATCTACATCGTGCGACTACGTTTAACGCGCAGGGCTCAACATTCTTTTTGGCCGCGCAGGGCTCAACACACTTCCAAGTCAATCTGTTGACACCATATCCCCCACAAACTCGTGAGGCGTCGCAAGATGCCATTGCCCCTGCCCTGCGAATACAAAGTCAAACACACCCCCGTGGATGTATATTACCACCCACGACCCCATCCCGCCATTCCCGCTCATCCCTAACCCAACCGCCCCACGCCACCCTCCCACTCAGCGCTCAGCCTTAAATCCCACCCCCCCCTGTGGGCAACCCCTCAGGCCACCCCACCTCCACAGCGGAAGTTCGATGCCAACCGACCCATGGCGTTAATACAAACTCAAACACACCCCCGTGGATGTATATTA
>LGRX02001308.1:0-30133 GCA_001247695.2 Cymbomonas tetramitiformis
ATTGTTACCGTTGTCTTGAAGCCCTGCGAGCACAGGTAGTAGAAAAATTACATTTTTTAAAAAATCTATTTTAGAGCCCGCGGCCCGGAGAGAGGTGCACGCCTCAGGCGGGTTCGCGAGAAGTGTGCGTTTCCTTCCAATGTTTTTATCTCGTATATTGCATTGATGGTGTATCCTTTTTCAATGGCCTTCTCCAGCTCTACTGTTGTCCACGTACCTACCATCTCGTACAATGGAAATATCAACTTGCCTGTTTTATTGTCCACGTGAGGCAGAATGCCAAATTTAAGATGAATTGGAGGAATGACTTTGCATTTTACCAAACCGAAGTAGCCATGAATGTCAAGTGTCTGGAAGTCTCTTATGACCTCGGGATGGCCTTTGGGGAATACATTTGTTTTCATGACACTCGGGTACATGGAATTATAGTCGAGGTATCGTATGTGCTCGTTGTGGTTGACCTCGTAGTACAACTTACCCAGGTCTACTCTCCCTCCATGATATACGTCTCTATCCACGATAGGAGAAGCCAACGTTTGTCGCTCTAAAAAGTCTTTACCAATCTTGGACAATTTCAGCTGATTTACTGTTTCATCCCATGCCGACTCCCAGATATACTCAAGATTATATCCTGCTGCCTTGATAGCATCCAGTCTCTTCATCGTTTGCCGATTGACCTCACCAAACGTCATGCCCGATTTACGCCCTTGTTGATACTGAATATCGTCTTTGTGGTATTTCTTCAGGTCGGCATGAAACCAGCTTCCGAGGAACTCATACACCGTATTGGTGGTGTCGTCATAAGCATCGACATATATCTGTAAATCTGCTAGTTTATAATTTCGTTTGCCATCGTAATCGCGTTTGAGCTTGGCTGACGTAGTGTGGACAATGTAATCCAACCACTGATTCTCTTTGATAGATGCATTCTGCGACTTGACCAATGATTGCAATATAGCCACTGAATCCTTTGGCATGCAATCACTTCTCCATATATTAATCGCCAGTTGTGCCAACGTCAGATAGCTAAATGGGTCAAATTTGTTGTCGGTTATCTTCAGAAAACAATCCCTGAAAGCGAACACTGCACGGCGTAGAATGGTCACGTCATCATGGCAATATCGTGCAATCTCTTTTGGATTTTCAAATATAAAACACTTGTATCTCTTTTCATGCCACCATTGGTACAACTTTTGATAAGCCTCAGGTTGCAGTATCTCTGGATTATAGTACTTGATATCAGGATATAGACCGATGTATTTCTCATTTTCCAACGTGTTGAAGAGATGTGGATAATACCCTTTTGATATTTCGTTTTCAAAGCCAAACATCTCTGGCAGAGCATGCAATGGACGTGACATGAACATGTATGAATCAATGAACCTCACGTTGGCAATCTTAACACACAATATATCAGCCCCTGTGTACAATATATCCTTGGGAGGTTTTCTTTGAACGTTAATAACATGCTCTACTATCAATCTGAAGTCGAACTTGGAACCGCAATGGGCAATGTATGTATAACCTGAATGCTTCTCTAAACATGTCCATTCAAGAAACTCGTCTATTGTCTTGTGACTGACACGCACACCATTATGATATTGACTCTCGCAGTGGTTGACGACAAGCTTGCCGCTGTCGTTTCGAGTTTCAAAATCGAAACACACAATTAATTCAGGTGACAGTACGGACTTCGGTTTGACCTGTGTCATGTAGCATCTGTGTTCATATAGATTACAAACGACCTTACAATTTGGGCATGCTTTGTATCCACACACGTGTTTCTCCTTAGGATTGAACTTGACATTGCACATCTTACATTTGTGAAGCTGATTGCACGTCACCAATTCTTTATGCAAATTGTAACATTCTTCGTTCATGAATTTACGATTGCAAATATCACAATGATGCCATTGCTTGTTTCCTTTTGTCAACCGTACATCCTTGCTGGCAAATATGCATTTTTGAGATTTGCATTGGGTGCAAGATGGACGATAGGTTTTTCCTCTGAAGCAATCAATACGCGTGATAGGTTCATAATGATTGTCGTGCAACAATATATGAAAGCTGTCATTATAACTTGAATACTCATTGTGTTCGTTGAAGTACGGCGGGTAATACATGATTGGTTCACCGCCAAGTCGTTCAGTGATACCCCACACAAATATATTTCTGCTGTAATGCCTCTCTAAAACTGGAAAGTCTTCGATATTGATTCCTTCGTCAGCATCCTTTTTCGCAAACAATTCCAAACGCAATCGAACGGAAACTGATGTTATGTTGCCCTTGTGACCGCTGGCGTCTCGTTTCAGTTGTTTCCACTTATTCTCGTATTGATTTTTACATACAACATTGTCGCTTAGCATTGTATCTAATTTCCGTTTTCTATCAAGCAGTTCCAAAGATTTGATGCCACAGTTATTGCGGGATTCAATCTTAATGACACATTGCTTCAGTCGTAATTCTACGGTGTTTTTTGGTGCGGCTAAGCATCGAGACCCCTTGCCTTCTGGTGGTTTTGAGGAGTAATATTCTACCTCCACATCTTTAGCAACCTCAACCGACTTTTTGCTGCTATCTCCACCCTTAGGACTTTGCAGCATTTCTTCAAACTTCATCATCACATCTTGACGGTCGGAACCTTTCACCCATTTGGATGTAGTCCCATCCTCGAAGACCGCTCTCATTGATACTTGCTCAACTCCTTTTGTCTTCTCCGGTAACCAAAAGTTCAGACTGCTACCATCAGGTGCTGCTCTTTGTAAAAACGTTGTGAATGGTACCTTCAACTTCTCAACGTCTGTGCTAAACTTCTTTATATGTCTCTTGGAATCTCCAATGCTGTACTTTTGAATCTCATCAAGTCTACTTTGTTCTTTGACAGGTTTCTTCCCTATCTTGGTCCATTGTCGCCTGGTGACTTTCTCAACCTTCTCTTTCGATTCCCGATAGTTCTTCTTGTAATCACGTATAGCTTTGGCTCTATCATCACCGGTTAGGTTTCTACTTTGTAAATTTTCCCAATCTGCAGCAGTGAGCTTATGGCGTGCCTCAGGATTTTGCTTTCTCAATTTGGGGGGCATCTTCCTATACTATACAAATTATATTTTTGTGACGTCCGCTGCTCGGCGTTTTCTAATCTGCTTTTTCATTCTTTCGCGTTTCTCAATATTAGCTATGGAGTCACGGAATGTCTTTACACCCGTATATTCTGCATTAGGTCGTTGAAATACTGGGTCACCTGTTATTGTGCCAGTGCTTGTTTGGTCCAAAGGAGCTACCATGATAGGAGCTATCCTACGAGGTGCCTTCGATGGAAGAGCAGGGTCTTTAATAGGCTGTTGGTAGAGTGGTTGTCCGGTTGGAGTTCCATGGTCTAAAGCTGTTCTATTGGCAGATTTCTTTGTCTTTTTGGCCACTGGTCGGCCTCGTAAGCTTTTCAGCTTTTCAGCTTGTGTCATCTTACCGGGCCTCTTTTTAATTCCATGTTCTTCTCTATACTCCTGAGCACATTGCTTCAATTTTGCAATCCAAGTCTCCTTAGTCATATAGTATATCTCATATAAAAGTTCCAAACTGAGGATTAATATTAGTATATCATATCCTTACTTTAGAACACTAAGTCACATCAAGACATTTATTTTCTTAAGGTATCTTATAGTGACCCAATGCCAGTCAAAGGGCAGAAGATTACCGATAGTGAAACGTTGGAACGTCTCGCCAAAATGAGAGAGAAAGCTTTAGAGACACGTCGGGCGAAGGCAAAAGTCAAATCTGATTTGAAAATGGCGGAACAACTTAAGGAAAATGAGAAAGTTGTGGCAGCTCAGGAAACCATTAAGAAAGCTACAACTACGATTAAACCGGAACCGCAGCCAGAATCGGACCCTGAACCTGAGGTTGAACACGTCGTTGTTAAAAAACCTAAGGCACCTAAAAAGAAACCCAAGAAGCAGGTAGTAATAGTTGAATCTGATAGTTCTGAATCAGAAGAAGAACCAGAGGTCATTGTTAGGAAGTCCACACGGCGTAAGCAAAGCCGAGTTGCATCGGACCCGGGGACAATCGAAGATTGTTCCTTTTCACCTCCACCTCGTAAGAAAGATGCAGAATTACATCCTCATTACGACAAAGCGTACAACAGTCTATTTCTATCGTTATAGTATATGCAGTTTCAAAGACTGAAAGATAAATCATA
The DNA here is from genome assembly GCA_001247695.2 of Cymbomonas tetramitiformis. Lineage (NCBI taxonomy): Eukaryota > Viridiplantae > Chlorophyta > Pyramimonadophyceae > Pyramimonadales > Pyramimonadaceae > Cymbomonas > Cymbomonas tetramitiformis. The sequence goes on from LGRX02001308.1 coordinate 4,199, forward strand.
TGATATTCAAGTGCCAAAGAGTTCAGCGTTTCCAATTGACACACCCGATGATTTTATTCAATTGCACGGGGTCATATTAGCGTGTGCAAAGCGTGGCACGGGAAAATCATGTAGTCTTACACACCTACTTCGATTGATGAAACAGAACAATGCTTTAGACAGACTTATTCTTGTATCACCAACTTATCACAACAATATGCATTACTATAATGACCTGCCACTCGATCAGTCAGATGTATTAGAGCCTACTGTCGATGTTCCAAATCAGATTGAAGGCATTCTTGATACCGAAGCTCAAGAGTACGATGAATATCAAGAGAAAATGGAACGGTATAAGAAGCTTATGAAGATGTTAAACAACCACAACATCAGTGTGTATGAGATTCCGGGTGAATTGCTATTGGAATTTGGAGATGAGAATGGTAACATTCTTCCTCCGCAACACAAGTATGGTGGCAAACGGCCAGTAATCGCCGCCTTCTTTGATGATACACAAGACACCGACATGATGAGACCATCGAGTAAGCTCAGCAACATGGTTATCAAACATAGACATCTTGGAAAGCTTAAGGACGGGGCCCTTGGAGTGACATTGTTGTTTGCAACTCAGAATTATACCTCAAGCTCAGGAGGCTTGCTAAAATCAATAAGAGGTAACCTAACACACATGTTAGTCTTCCGAAATAAGAATCAAAAAGAGATTGATAAAATAGGGGAGGAGGTCGGAGGGGAGATTCCAATCGAGGAATTCAACTCGGTATACAATCAGGCTATACAAGGGCCTCATGATTTCCTGTTTATTGACCTGCATCGGAAACCGAGTCATTTAAGTATGTTCAGAAGGAATTTCAACGAGTGGATTCTTCCCGCTCAAACTCTACAATCATAAACTTTAGACTATTTTTCAGCGTTTGACCTTACTTTATAAAATTTTATCAGTTTGTCAACGTAATTGACAACTTCATCAGTCACACAACAACACTCGTCATCATAATGGGAAGGGTCATCTGGCGGACAATTATAAGGCAATGCAATAAGTTTTTCAAGAATCTCCTGGGTGTCTACGTGTGTCGAACCTTCATCTGCATATATTTCCTTTACAATATAATCATGAGCTAGTTCGACTTGTTTGTTGACCGTAAGTTCACCGAGAATAAGTGTCTTGAGAATATTCATTTTTGTTTCGGTATCCATTCTTACTTATGTTAGAATTGAAATCTTTAAGTAGTGTTGTATGTCTATAGACCGTTCCAAACTGAGGATTAAATATACTATATTATAATCTGAGTTTAGAACAATGAATATCTTAGAGCTATTCTCCGGCACGGCATCGGTCAGCAAAGTACTTAAAGTACTGTACGAAAATTGCGAAACCGTATCGGTTGACATATTGCCGGGTTACAGCCCGACTCATGCAGTCGACATCTTGACCTGGGAATATACCGTGTATCCACCAAAGCACTTTGAGATAATCTGGGCATCTCCGCCATGCACCGAGTATAGTAAGGCAAAGAGACGTAGCCCACGGAATCTAGCCTTGGCTGATAGTATAGTCGAGAGAACATTGCAAATCATTGACTACTTCAAACCTACGTATTGGTACGTCGAGAACCCCGCTGATGGTGGCTTGATGAAACATAGACCGGTGATGCAACATATGAACAAATACATACACACGTGTTGCTATTGTCGATATGGTTTTGAGTATAGAAAGGCGACAAACATTTGGACTAATAGACATGGACTAAACCTAAAGATGTGTTACAAACACAGCACACCGTGTCAATCAATGGAATTGTATGGGAAGCATATGAAGTCGGCTCAATATGGCCGAAGCTCGTGTGCAAAGCATGGAGTAGGCAGGGGTAAGGCTGAAAATGCTTTTAGTATACCTCGTGAATTAATTATTAGTCTTGTGCCAAAGTGAAGATATATTATTATAGTATTAATCCTTAATTTGGAACTTTAAAATACTATTGGGTGTATCTTTCTTGATACTAAATGGTCCCACAGCTCAACACATTTCCTTGACTTTTTCTCTTCTTCAGATTCTTCATCGTCAATGAATTGGTACTCTCCATTGAACAATCCATACTCCTTAAACAGGCCGGGTGACCGAAATTCTAGTAATTGTCTTTGTTCTTCTAAGAACTCAGGTTCCACCGTATACACATATCCTAACTTCTCTTTGCTCCTCTTCCTCTTTCCGATTGCGAACCCGTCTCCGAACAATGCATGGTACATCTTATTTAGCATTGCATTGCATTGCAACTCCGTTGTCAAGTCAAAATCTTTTCCGGTCTTGCTAAAGATTTGTTTGTACTTCTTGTTGAACTCTTCGCTTTCCTCCGGTGTCAATGCTCTTTGTGCATCGATGGCACACTTGTCCTCGATTCCAACTAGTTCTTGAAGTTCTTTGAGTAACAATATTCTCATATTGGTACATGTTACTATGTTCACCACGAAATCATCGGCACTTTGTACTCTTTCATACATATGCTCTTTATCATGTAGCCAAAAGTGCTTCGAAGCCGCAAAGTGTTTCTTTAATTCATAGTCCTTTGTGTAGTACTTTCTATATGTGTTCAAATGCTCCTTTGGTACTTGCAATATCTCATGAATTCTCGACCACTTTTCACAACCTTCAGGGTCAAAGTCCTTAGCAAGGTCGTCCTCGGCATCTTCCCATTTTGTTCTTTTATTCTTCACATAAGGAAACTCGAACACAAAGCCTTGTTCTTGCATGATTTGGATGAAGTGAGCAAACTTGTTTGTGCTATAACATTGCTTCTCGTAAATGTACTCGACTAAAAAGTCAAAGTACTCTGCATTCAATACTTTTGGTACTAATGGATTGTCAAAAAGTTCGTATCCAAACTTGTCGGTATCTTTGAAAGCCTGTCTCACTTGTTCAAGAGTAAAAGGGTTGCACTTATACCTTTTACCATAGAAGAAGATGTACACCTCCGTGATGTTTCTTTCACGTTGAATTTGTTGACTCATAGCAAGAGGGTCGATTGTATGTTCTTTGAAATAACCAAATACAGGTCGCATTTTGTCATTGTTGCTATCTATACCATACAATACTTTTGGGCTAAAAATGATTCTTGGAGTTGTATTGAAATCGGGTATTATGTCGGTCTCGTCGGTTATCAATGCTACATCGGGATGGTGCTCTATCAAATACGCGTGCAATTTTGTGGCGAGTGTTTTATAGTCACATGCCACTATATACCCGGTTGGTTGTGATTTTATTAATTCCCTAAATTGATGCTCACTTTGAATTTCTTTTATCTTCACTCCATCATAATGGTTGTGTTTATTATGTATGTATGTGTATGGTTTGTTGACCAAATTCATGTACTTCATGCATCGGTCACTTATGTCCGCGTCAACCGCTATGTAGTTCTTGCAATCATTCAATACTTGTTTCAATCTAACCCACAAATCGACCCGCTTATTGTTTAATGTCTCACTAGCAATCACGTGCTTCAATAACGAGTTGAACTCGTCGATGAATATTGTGTACCCACTCAGGTCTAATCTTCTCAATTTTGCAAGGCTATCAACTTGTATCACGATATTTTCTCCCCTTTGTATGTCCTCTACATTCTTGTAAAATTTGCATTCAATTCCGCTCTCATTAAACGTTTGATATATGGTTTGTCCCAAGCTTACTCTCGAAACTATGGCTATAAATTTCAGTTTGTTGTGAGCGATATGGTCCCTTACACTTGTAGTTTTGGACTTTCCGGGTTTGGATTTCATTATGCACGATTTACCAACCTCATAGATGTCTTCACCTCTAGTTTTTTGAAGGTACTTCCGATTCCAAATCACATGTGGCTTGATGGTATTCTTGGGTGTCGGTTTCATTTTGTGATAATTAATGATGTTCTGATTCCTAGATAAGAGCCACCCGATGGCATCAAAGTCGTCATTGGGCTTACATGAATTCCAAGTTTGATTGTTGGTATCTTGGTGATAGTTAGGTTTGGTCTTGCAAAATGCATCCCACTTGTCATATTGGTTCAATCCTTTCATGGCGGTGGTGAATTTGAAAAAATCTCCGAAATTATCGATGATATTGTTAGGCAACATATCCAATATACTATCAATGTTCTTATTGCTTAAGTTGTAATGCACGTCTCCTTCATATTCGAATTCCTTTTTAGGTTTAACTTCATACTTTCCGGTCTTTTCATTTTTTTGTGAGTTGGATGTGTAAATGTGTTCAAACAAGAATTGCTTTAGGTCTTCGGGTATCGGCTTGATGGATGTGTCGTGGTATACGGTGTAATCCTTATGAATGATGTTCTTTTTGATATTATATATGTGTGAATGAGGTGCCACAATGTATGTTCCATTGCTCAACACATCAATCCCTATCGAGCTATTCTTCTTGTCGGCGAAGTCATCGTCATACAAAAAATACAAATGATAACCTCCACTACATGTTTTGACGGTGTATGTATCAAACTTCCTAAGAGCTTGTCCGAACTTTTTCACCCAAGGATGTGTTTTCAAATCCCACTTGTGTAAGTCCAAATCAACCACAATGATGTTGTTCACTTTGCCTCCAAAGAGACCAACGTTGTAGGATTTACAAGATTCAATCCCAATAAATTGAACATTCTTATCGTTGTAAAAGTTGGACGTCATTGGTTCTTTCGAGTTTTTCCATAACTTGTGCTTAACCATGTTTTTGAGAACGAGAGTGTCATCATAAGAAGGATTGCATTGCATAGCCATGGTTTCTTATATATAGTCACAACTCTTTTCTTTAAGTAGTTGATATAGTCACACGAAACAAAAAAATCTATACAGGCGAGATTTTTTCTGCATACTTTTTTAGCCTATATGCTTCTCGTTTTTTGGCATTTATCTCGTTCTTATGTAAGGCATAATAAGTTTGAGAACTTTTCCTTGAAATTTCCCTAGATTTGTCAACATGTCTCTCTCTATACCGTTTTTGGGCTAACTTCAAGGTTTCGCTGCGAGCCATACTAATATATACATTGAAGATAAGCCTTAAATCGTTTATCTATGTTCCAAAGTAAGGATATAATAGGCTAATATTAAACCCTGGTTTGGAACAAGGGGTGTAAGGTCGAAAATCGCAAAAAAAATTTGAGCAAGATGTCAAAAATCGCAAAAAGTTGAGCCCGACGTTTTTGGCCCCAAAATGACCGATATAGTGTTCCTAAGTGAGATTATATTACTATAGTATTAAACCCTAATTTGGAACATCATCAAACCTTAAAAGGTAGAAAATCGCAAAAAAAATGTAGAAAATCGCAAAAGCTCGCCCGACGTTTTTTGCCCCAAAATGACCGATATAGTGTTCTAAAGTGAGATTATATTACTATAGTATTAAACCCTGCTTTGGAACAGTTCCTAGCATCACCCGCGAAAAATACTGCCAAAAAATGGGCGAAAACAGAGCCTTAAAACGTCAAAAACTGCAGTCTGCAGATAGCGAAATTTCTCTACCTTTTTTCCAGAGTCTGAAATCGTATGACAGTACGTACAGTAACTGTGTCATTTGCCGGACCGATTGCCGGACCGATTGCCGGACCGATTGCCGGACCGATTGCACGACCGTTCGGGGATTACGAAAATACTTAGAAATTTCTTCTCGACGATTCACTTTCGTTGCTGCGTCTGTTTATACTACTGTAAAACTTAGCAATATCACTGAGCAGTATGGCTTCTAAAAGAACTGAACATTTTGGAAAATTTTGTTTTGTTGTTAAACCTGGAACGAATCAACGTTGGCACTACACCAGGGACTTCGGTCCGCCGCACCGTGTACGGAACGCTCCAAGCGGAGATGCGTTCTGTTGCCACTGGAGTGCTATCCCCGGATCGGACGAGTTGAGACAGTGTGAAGGAAAAGCTGGTTGTTCGGGTCAGCCCTTCTGCTCATATGCACACTACAAGAAGACTATGCCCGTTATGTGCCCGGAGCACGCTCAGCCGGTGTACCAAGAGTTTTACGACTCGGATGACACGAAGGTCTACAAAGACCTTACCGTCACGTTGGCGTCTATCACCTATGATGGTTTTGTGCAGAGGAGGAAGGCCGATATTATCAACAAGAAGAAGAGCAAGGCCCACGACAGTGCGAAGAAGTCCCGAGAGGAAACGCTGCGGATTGTAAAGCTGGCTGACGAGGCGGAGAAGAAAGCCGCTGCTGAACGCATCAAGGTTGACGAGACCCTCTACTTGACCCTCAACCAGTCCTCCTCCTCAACCGTCCCCCAGTATCAGCCCCTTTTATTGGAAGGAAACGCGGAGGACGTGGAAGAGGTCGGCGAGAAACTTGCTGGTGTGAAGTTTGACAACGCCGCGGGTAATTCGTCGGCAGAGGTGGAGGCACTCCGCGACCAGTCCGCCGTTCAGCTGCAGCGGATTGCCGAGCTCGAGAAGGCGGTGAAGGTTTCTGAAACGAAGAAAGCGAAGTGGGAGAAGGCCTACGGCGTTCAGAAGGGTGCCAACGTCAAGTTGACGAAGGAGCGGGACGCATTGAAGTCCGAGTTGGGCGATATCACCGTCCAGAACGAGCAGCTCAAGGCAGCCGACGAGGAGAAGTCCGAGCGGATTCTGGCACTGGAGGAGAACGTGAAGAACTTGCAAACCGAGTTGGACTCCTACGAGACCGATTCGGATGACGACGGTGAAGACGAAGACGCTGAAGACGACGACTCCGAGCACGCATTTGAGGCTGGCGGTGACGCTGCTGATGATCCGGATGGTGAAGCGGGCGAGGGTGAAGGTGAGGAAGTGGGCTCCCAGGAGTCGCCACGCTCAGGTGACCCCGAGGAGTACGAATACAATTACGAGGGTTACAAGGGCTATGAGGGGCGGCCCGTCACGAGCCCGGTGCGTGCGGAAGAAGTCCCGCATGTCGCATCGACGGCGAAAACAGAGCCGGAGCCGAAACAGCGTACCCAGAAGGAGAAGGAGAAGCTCGTGGGCATCGCTTACTACAAGTCGCCTACCACCCGTTCCAAAGCAAAGAAGACTTCAAAGTAGGTTCAATTATGCATGCACTTTTCGCATCAACACTATCTTGCAATGGTGCAGTAGCGACGGTAGTTACGGCGTCATGCCGTCACAGTATATTTACATTTGTACAACATTCGCAGCTTATGGCTGCCTTTTCAGTATAGAATAGTAGGATATATGTATGTATGTATGTGCCATAGTATATGAGGCACCTAAGACAATAGCTAGTTGGTCATGCCGGGTGCAAACCCTAAATTCGCAATATGTGACTGCAGCCTGACTAGTGCCCAAACTTTATTAGTGGGTTAGTAATTCACGGATGACTTAACATTTTTGCTCAGAATAGTGCATATGAATGTTTCAGAAGGTTGCATAGTGTTTAAGTAGCATATTGGTTCATATAAGGTAGCATACAGGGTCAAAACCCTGATACCAGAACATTGCGAAACGTCACCAGAACTAATTTTATAGGTTCAATTGCACGAATGCTTGAATATTATTGCTAATACTTAATGGTTCTTAATGTTATCGACAGTCTGGTATATCATATATTCAATAACTCCTGAGCCATATCATAATATTTCTTATCTAATTCAATTCCAATAAATCTGCGATTATTATTATTGCATACCTTACCGACCGTACCGATGCCCATGAATGGGTCTAATATAACATCACTAGTGTTTGAATAAGTTTTCACAATCCATTCTAATATACAGTAGGGCTTCGCCGTCGGGTGTTTGCTTTTGTGATTACCGTTCGCAATAGTTATCACTGATTTCGGAAATCGTTTCCCGTCCGATATTGTGTTAATTCTCGGACTGTTTCCAGTGTACAGCTCAGTGCGTCTGCCCGGGACACGTGTGTACGGTTTACCGTCAGTCATTTGTGGATTATAAGTAGGTAACTTATCATAGAATACATACAACATCTCGTGACTGCGTAGTGGCATCTGATTGCAATGATAAAATCCAGAACTGACCGTTTTCTGCCACACGATATCATATCTAAACATGTTCTCATTGTTGGATATTAACTTATGTCCGAACCGAGTCGTACAAAAGAATACATATGCCGTTCGGGGTTTGCCGATACGTTTCAATTGTTTCCATAATTTATCTAAATCAATAATCTGCTTATCGAACTTGCACGCAGTTTGGTTGTAAGGTAAATCTAAGATAGCTAAGTCAATTGAATGATTATCAATGTTCGGCAAGATGTCAAAACAATCTGCGTTGAATATCTGGGTCGCCATTAAAGTACTCGAAGAAAAGAAAGGGAAGGATGCCGGTAGGTGACGCAGATATAGTAGGTATGAAAGCAAGCTTCATTGTGAAATTCATAGAAATGCAGCAGTAGCGAAACAATCGAAGATAAGCAACACCGATGTGCCAAACCGAGGATTAATATTAGAGTATTATATCCTTACTTTGGAACACATAAGGTACAAATCGGCATCACGGGTAAAAGGTGGGGAAATAGGTCATATTCTCGTTATCTTATATATAGTCTATAATATGACCTAATGTGCCACCTTTTGATTTCGCGGTGATTCATTGCCCATCGCGTATAACTTGTCGCAGATTTCCAGAAATGTACAAATGTTCCAAACTGGGGATTAATACTATAGTAATATATCCTCACATCGGAACACACGACACATAAGAGCGAGTTGTCGCAGATTTGGAGAAAATTCTTGGCACATTCCAAGCACATTCCAATAATTCTTGGCAGATTTCAAGAAATGTACAGATGTTCCAAACAGGGGATTAATACTATAGTACTATATCCTTACAATGGAACACACGACACACAAGAGCGGGTTGTCACAGATTTCCAGAAACACAATTTCAGATATTGTCGCAGAATTCCAGAAAATTCTAATGTGCCAAATTGGGGATTAATACTATAGTAATATATCCTCACATCGGAACACATACAACAATCAATCCATTGATATATGGTTGCGAGCTGGGAAGCGAGCAATGCAAGGCGGGCATGGGTGGTAGGTAAGGCGGCAATAGCATAGATTGTAGCCAGTCGCTGTGTCGACTTACGCAATTCTGCCGTAGATAACCGTAGGTACTCACTACATAAGAGGCGTTCCGAAATACTGGGAAATCCTGGCAAATACATAAGGTACTTAAGAGATACAAGTGTATATAATAAGGATACTCCCCCACTACACGCCTCTTATGTAGTACCAAATGCCAATACTTTGTCGATGATGATTCCCGCAAAGAGGTGATTAGGTACTGGAAAGAACGAATGAATTCGAAAGGCTGAATTAGAAAAGATAAGCAGAAGATAAATAATAAGGCCTGAATTAGAAGGAGAAGGAAAACGAATTGGGAGGACAAGACTCGGAGGAACCATTTATGGCATATTAAACATTTTGATGAGAGGCACGACCCCGTGTGGCGTCGAGCCTTGGAGTTGGAACCAGTCCGTCCCCGTTTTCGTCTGACACGCCTTGGCCGCCATCTGCAGAAATCTCTAAGTTTGAAGATAGGCTGCAGCGGCACGCGTTCGCTTTGAACAATCTCGACTTTTGGAAGCCCACATATCATCACAGCATCTGGAACTGTGCTATGCTCGCCACTCCCTTATGGGACCTAAGAACTAAGACCTCTCACTCTCTTAGGTCCCATATTATATAGATTTCGCACTTGTCGGGCACATCCGTGTAGACGGTCAGCGATTGTAATTCTTCACGTCTAGTCGAAGGTGTTGTCAGTAAGACCTCGATTGTACTTCGTAATGCTAGCAACACTTCTATAGGTGACCTCTGTGCGGTCATAATGTCGTCGTGATCTCGAGTTTCTGACGCATAACTCCTGTCATTCATTTGCCTTTGCAGGACCATCTGTTACCGGAAGCATTAAAAGGTGTACTTTCGTTTCCGTGTCGTTGCAAGCGAGCATGGCCTGGTGCAACGGCTGGTTTCGCAATCAAGTTACCTATATGGAGATGACAATATATTTTATGCTCGCTTATACACCTGGGCGTGTTGCCATGATTGCGGTTCTCAAAGGACAGTTCTTGAACGTTGTAATGACCGAGATATGCCACACCGCTACATCTGTGTCGATCGGGAGGCTTGCGATAGTGTGATTGAGCTTGAAGAAGCTGACGAGGACACAGATTCGGAATGGGGCCATAATTTGGACGACTCAACCGATTCGGATCCGTCGGCGGGATCCCTGCACGATTAGCCACGATTAGCCATAATGCACGATTGAATAGAATACACATGGAATGTAACAACCACTGTGTAATAATGTAACATACAATGATTATAAAAAATGTGAAGATCGGGGTTCTTATACCATTGCTTGTACCATACACGTGACTTATGATATTTTTGTTGCCCGCATCGAGAAGAATTGTTTTCTAGAATAGATGGGTGGTGGCTAAAGCCACCGATTGAGATTCGACCATCAATTCAAATCAAGACGAGTCATCCGCCGACAGTCGACAAGGTCAGTGCAGATGTACTCGTCGCCAATACGGGTAAGATCCATATCAATGCGTCGGCATCGACTGCAGGCAGGCCTCATAGACAACTCGTACCGCGACGGGTAGATCCATTGAGGATCTGCATGCTCGTTGTAAAAGCCGTTGTACCAGGCCCAATGATATTCACGAAGCCACCGTTTTTCGAAGTCGTCGAAATCGATGTAGTCTAGCCGGAATCTGAAGTTGTTTGACATGCCAGGTCCTTGCCAATGGAACCCTTCATCATCGTAATATGGGGCTTCAAAGTTGGAAGTAGGGAATATCTGCAAGAAATTTCCCCAATCACGAACATCCCCCCAATCGACTTCGAGCAGATCACGTAATTCATAGAAATAGTGAGCCAAAGTTACAGGCATCCAAACATCACCAAACATGCCCGAAAACGTCAAAACTTGTTCTTCCAACGCCCACAAGAAACGTTCTTCGACCCATGCCTGCACAAAGTATTCCTCACGCAATTGACGCATTTTCCGAATGTAAGGAAGAACAATCCCAAACAGGACGTAATGGGTATCCGCCATTCTTGATAATGCAAAGATGAAGCGGTGTGTCTTCCAGGAAGGAATGGAAAATGATCCTCCTAAAGGCCTCAAGCGATTTAAATATTGCCATGGAGGGCTTGGGCCTCTCAAGGTGAATGCCGCAAACCAATAGGATGAAACCAACAATCACAAGATTGGCCAAGATAAGATTGGCGAACTCGGTTTTATCTGTTTTTTGAATTAGTAGAGCCGGAACGCTATCCCGATCGCGCTGAATATGCATGGGGTGAAGCGTGGATGACTCCGCGATTAATGGTTATTCCAGTCGACGTTGTACGCCTATTGGTCTGTTGGTACCAGAATGACGAAACGACACCTTTCGACGAGTACTGTATCAGTTGCGATTGCCTTAGTTGAGCAGGTATAAAAGCTCAATACCTCTTACTTAGCCTTCATTTGCTGCTTACGCTCACCATCGTGCCACCCCAGCTTGACACTAACAACTAACAACTGACCACGCTCAGCCCAAAAGCTACTTGAATGCCTCAAGGCAAACTCGTCATGAAATGCGATTATTGTGACCTTCCTGCAAACGTTCGCATATGGTTTAATGCTGGTTCGCATCTTGTTGCGATAAATGAGCATACCGAACATTTCGCGTGTATGCGTTGTTCTTACGAAATATTCATGTGCCAGGAAGCAATGGACGACGAAGACGGAGTATATTGGGAGCTGATGATAGATTAGTAGACCATTACTTTCCGGCGCCTGAAAGGCGTGGAATGAACTAATTCGAGATCGCTTGGTAGTAACTTACGTACTTTGCAATGTAATAGTAACGCTATGATATGTTGTACGACCAAGCATTGGTTGCTGACTTATGGCTTTTGCGACATATATATATTGTAACACTACTAACACTAGCAAACATTCTACTTGTAATTAAACGAATAGACACCGTTCATGCAACAATACCCGTGTGATGATAGTTGTATAGCCGCGTTTTTTGACGCGGGACTTGTGTTTATGAACACACCCAATCCAAAAAAGATATCTCTCTCCGTTGATTGCTCGATGATCACTCGAACCACAATAGCAAACCGCATAATGAAGGCATACCGTACCGCATAAACGCATATCGCAACCTACGTGGCTGCCACGTGTCTGCATTACACTGCGCGTTATGATGACGTGGCAGGTCACCCGTCGTCTATAAACCGAGAATAGTAACAGAAAAACACCGTCTAAAAACATGCATACTGGTTCACGTATCCCCAATTGTCTGTTTTATGTACTGTACGGTGTGGTCGCATGAACGTGTCCTCAGGTACACAGAGATTTTGATCGTCCGATCAAGCTGCCGGGCACACCGTACACCGTCTGCTTCACGAATGCTGCTATGGAGCGGGCAAACCAGGCAGCTTTTGGCAAGAAGAAAGTGTCTGCACGCCGTAGCTTTTGTTCCTATTGCTATACGGAGCCTGGAATAGCCAGGTGTGACGGGTGTGAACTCGCAGTGTATTGCTCAGCAGATTGCCAGAGGTTGCACTGGAGGTACCCGCCACCTGGCGCCCCCTCCTTAGGAAAGCACAAGGGCAACTGTATTCGAAAAGGGCAAGAACTTAATGAAATAAGGGCGACGGAGGCAGCTCCTGCCAGTACCCGAACGACGCATGGTCCTTGGAGGAGCCCGAGGACGAGCACGGTCTCACCGGTGGCGACAGTGCATGGTGCCCGTGCATTAGCAAGCTTCGTGAGGCAAAACGGCTTGAAGCCTATCGGCCGTAGCAGTTCATAAGCCGTGACATGTTAGCCCGAGCTGCGCTGAAACCAGCAAGGATTCGCCGAAATAGAGTAACACTTGGCACTCATCTATTTGTTTTTAATAATAATTCGTGGGTCTTCCATGCGCACAATATGCCATCCACCGTAATTGCTGCTTAACCCTGCTTTGTTTTCCGTCTTGCCTGTGCCAGCGGAGTTTACCCATTCCTTATCGGCTGGTGCGTGTGGTAGTTGGAATGGATAAACTCGGAAACCGGGGAATCCTTGCCTGTCAAACTCGGCTGGTCAGTCATCCTGGAGAACAGCAGATTCGTCCCGCCGCCCTGGTGTATTCAAGGCAAGATTGTGAAATTTGACCCACAGCATGTATGGACCCCGGCACCCACGGACGAGGTTCCCGAAGGCTCCTATGACAGGGAATACGAAAACAGACCACCAACCGGTTACGTCGTGGTAAGGTTTTACGACAAGCAGGCGGTTGCGGAATGGGGCCGGCACTGTGCCTTACGGTGGGATGAGTATGCGGTGATTGTGGAGTCCGAGAGCCAGCGGGGTGTTATGCCGGCCATCACTGATCCGTCGGATGCGGAGGAAGATGACGACGTTAGCGAGACTAGTAGTGAGGATAAAGACTGAAGTAAAAAAGGGGGAAAAAAAACCAAGCCCTTCGGGCGTATGAGTGAATTGGCCGGGGGATGAAGATTAGATGGGATACTTCTGATTAATGTGTTACGCATGCATGTTCATGATGTAGGCCCCGAGCTGCGTATGCTTCCTCAGCCATCGAGTGTATGCATCTGTGACGGTGTCCGTTCGCGTGTTTTTGTAGGGCCGCTCTCTCCGCTCTCTACGCACATGGCTGCTTGTGAAAGTCCCCGGCGATGGCAAGTGTTTCATATGGTCGCTGGCTGCGGCAACTACCGGCCAGTTTAGTGAGCAGGCCTTGAAGGGAACAGTGGCCGAGATGGCCAAGTCTGTGGGTTGGGGCTATACCCAGACGGGCATTACTCCTGAACCAAAAAAATATTTGTGTGACTAACACCGGTGTCACTGGGGCTACCTGGTGAACAACACCCTGACAGTTTATGCGGAACGAGTACACAGCACGGTTCTGGTGTTGGGAGTTTCGCGCGGCGGGACTCATGTTGACCTATATACGCGAAGGGATAGTCCGTGCTGCTTGCATAGGCTTGTCAACTTGCATGGTTACGGCATTGCAGTGGAGTGGGTTCTGCCCACGCCCACGGGCACATTTGTTGACCTCACGTGAGCGCATACCATGTGATACACTACGCCTGGGTGTTTGCAGGATATGCGTTCTCTCTACTGGCACGTGATTTTACACGGGACCATCAAAGACTTTGTGTACAGGATTGTCAGCAAGTAGTGGACCCACCTCCCTGGCTAGTGACTCTCATTGAATCTCGGACCAATGACATCGTAGCATTTGTAAATATCTTTATACACTTGGCTGCATCGTCGTGTCCACACGTGGACAGTTGCTTCAACTCCGAACCAATCCCGTGTGTGCATGTGGAATATTTATAAATTACATCTTGTACCCCGTGCTTACACGTGTGCGTATCCTTACCTTTAGAACCAATCACAAGCCTCCGTTCATATATAATCCTTACTTTTACTTAGTTTCGATAGGTTCGCATCCCTGGCATATATGACCCACGTAACATGTAGGAAGCTTCCTCCTACCTCCGTTTGGTTACTTTTCCTTATTTATATCTGGCGTATAACTCTCAGAGCCAATAATCAACTACCATCTTTTATATATTCACTGCGGGCATTTATAAGCGAAAAGTAACCAAACGATAACCAACTATAACCAAAAGTAAGCGAAAGTAACCGGAAGTAAGGGTGCGATTCTTCGTAGTGCTTGTTCTTGTTGCCCGACTTCCCTCAGGCAAGTTGGCGACCGTTGCTACGCGAGTTCGGCCTGGAGATCGTGGAGGTCATTCCAAGGGTGAACGAGCATGGTGAGCCCAACAGACTGTTCACCTCACCTAGAGAGGAGAGGGGTCACCGCTCGGCTTTGCAGGAGCTTCCAGTTCCATGGCCAGTACTAGTGGTGATAACCAGGCCGCAGAAGCCACCCAGCAAGCTAGCCCCACGCGAGAGACCCTCAGCGCAACCAGCAATTACACTCTCTGGAGCAGCGGCGAAGGTCAGGCATAAGACAGGGACAGTGGAGCCAGGGGTGTTCCTGCGAGCATTGGGAGCAGAGCACAGGCGCAGCGAATACCTCAGAACCCTGAAGCAGGAGTTGCTGAACACCCAGCACCATCGCACAGAGCACTTCCGGCTGGTAAGCGACATCATCTGGAGAGTGGCGGAAGGGCGCTATCAGGTGGTACTGGCCCCGGACTCGCCCTTGCGGGAGCTAGTGTTGAGGGAAGCTCACGAGGCACCGTCCGCAGGCCACACCGGCAGGGATAAGCCGCTGGATCGGGTCCGAAGACGCTTCTGGTGGCCGCGGATGGATCTGGATGTAGCGGAGTGGGTGAAGACGTGCGTGGCATGTCAGCAGACGCAGCCGCGGCAGGGGTACCCCATGGGACTGTTGCAACCGCATAGAGTGCAGAGTAGACTCTGGGAGGTGGTCAGCATCGACTTCGTAACCGGGCTTCCGATGACCCAGCGAGGAGTGAACGCTTTCACCACCTTCACCTGCAAGCTGAGCAAGATGGCACATGTGGTACCAATGGCTTACAGCGACAGCTCAGCAGAGGTGGTGGTAAGATTGTTCATGGACGCAGTATGGCGACTGCACGAAGCCCCCATGAAGATAGTGTGCGACCGAGACCCTCGCTTTCGCCATGCCATGAGTCAGGAGTTCATGCGGCTGATGGGCGTCAAGGTAGCCAGCACTACTCCCTATCACCCCCAGAGCGACGGACATGCGGAACGCAGCAATCACACCGTGGAGCGCATGCTGCGCTGTCACGTCGCTGAGAACCAGGAGGACTGGGACCTCTGGGTGACACCTGTGGAGCACACGATCAATGACTCCACGTCGGCGGCGACCGGATTCTCTCCCTTTGAGCTGGTGTACGGACACGCTCCAGCGACGCAGCTGGACTTCTTCATGGACGCAGCTTTGGAAGGCGGGTCAAGACGAAGGAAAGGTGGGCGAGTAGCTGCGGACAAGAGAGGGACTGCGCACGAGCTGGGCAAGCAGTTTGCGCGGCAACTACAGGCAGCGCGGGTGAACCTGCAGATGGTCCAGCAGCGCATGATGGAACAGTTTGACGCGCGACACCGGCTGCAGCACATTAAGGTGAATGATCAGGTATGGGTGGATGGCCAGCACTTGACTCTGTCTGGTGATCGAGGGTTGAAGCCGAAGCTGCGCAAGCTCAGGCACGGCCCGCCCCTACGTGTGATAGAATGTCTGTACAGCGACAGGCAGCATGAGCTGCCAGAGCAGGACCGCGGAGCTCCGTCAGCGTACAGGTTAGAGTTGCCCGTGCATTGGAAAGTGCACGACTCATTTACAGCAGATCGGCCCACTCCAGTTCAGTCGGGAGCCAAGCATTTCGTGGGCAGACAGGAGGAGATGGCACCACCACCGGTCTTGGTAGAGGGTCAGAAGGAGCGTTTGGAACTCATCATCAGCACTCGCTTCAGGAAGTTAGGTGGGAAGGCTGGCGGAACAGTGCAGGAGTGGCTAACTAAATGGAAAGGGTTGCCGCATAGTCACAGCCAGTGGCGAACCAGAGACGGAGGACTTGGAAGGTCGAGGGGGTAGGCTGGAACCGCTGAGAGTCTTCGAGGCTGAGGAGGAAAGGCTGAAGAGGGCTCCAGAGAGAAGGCGAAGGGAGACTCACAAGGGTCAGGAGGAGCAGAGGGCGCAGTTGATGGCGACGAGACCTCCGACCCCGACAGTCTACAACAGTAGCCAGAGCCGGGCTTACCATCCCCATCTCTCGAGAGTGCAGCACCCAGTAAGGATTCTGGTGCTGTTCTGCGGTACTGGCTCAGTGGAGCAGCAGTTCCAACGCCAGTTCAGGGACTGCGAGGTGGTGACGGTGGACATCCTACCGAAGTGGCAAGCCACGTGCACGGAGGACATCCTACACTGGAACTACAAGCTCTACCCGCGACACCATTTCGATGTCATCTGGGCCAGCCCACCCTGCAAGGAGTACAGCGAGGCGAAGACGCAGGGGACACCAGATCTGAAGCTGGCGGACAGGCGCGTGCGGCGTACCAGGGAGATCATTGAGTTCTACGACCCTGCGCACTTCTTCATAGAAAACCCTGCAGGCGACGCGCTGCGAGGGTTGCACACGCGCGCCGTGATGAAAGGTCTGCCAGAGCCGCTGTTGACCACCTATTGTAAGTATGGTACATCGTACAAGAAACCAACTCACATATGGACAAATGCAGCGCCTTCGGTACCCTTGTTGCTGTGCACCCACGCGACTCCCTACCCTGCGC
The DNA here is from genome assembly GCA_001247695.2 of Cymbomonas tetramitiformis. Classification (NCBI taxonomy): domain Eukaryota; kingdom Viridiplantae; phylum Chlorophyta; class Pyramimonadophyceae; order Pyramimonadales; family Pyramimonadaceae; genus Cymbomonas; species Cymbomonas tetramitiformis. The sequence goes on from LGRX02001308.1 coordinate 21,448, forward strand.
GAGCGATGCTGGGGAGGCATGAGAACACTGCCCAAGGGGGCATCTCTGCGGCCAACACCCGCGGTACGGGTTCAGCCCAGGCGGTGTATGCGATACCTCGCGCGTTCCCTTGCTACACCACTTGTTTTGCGAGCTGAAGCTGAACGAGCGCATGAAGGAGGAGAGCGCGCTCGTGGTAATGAACCTTTGTTATATCGACGCTGACAGCAAGGACAGACGAGTCCGAGTCTCAAGATACCGAGGCTGGTCAGCCACGGGGCGCAAAGGCCGCGGAAGACCCGTGATCTGGGGAAGTACCGGGGTTGCCAAACCTGATGAGCGTTGGCAGCGTGAGACGGTGAGGCGCCTTCGGTGAACCCAGAATACAGAAGGGGACCCAGACCCAAGGACTGGGGGGCACGGACCCAAGAACTGCAGAGGGGGACCGGGACCCGAGAACTGGGGGGCACGGACCCGAGAACCGAGGGCTTAGCAGCTCGATCCTTGTCACAAAGTGCATGCTAACCCCCTGACAATGTACATAAGGGCACGCAGGACAGCCTAGCGAGGACGTAGGCACGCCTAAAGGGGGGGGGGAGTTGTACTAGGGTGTATCGCGAGTCAGACGAGAGACAGACGTGTCAGAGTGACGAGTGACAGCACTTATGACAGTCACCAGTATGACCGAGAGGTATGACGAGGGTGACTGACAGAATGTGACTTTTTGAACATCTGCACCCACAGCAGATCAGGTTGAGAGAATTGGTGGGAAACCAATCCAGAAATGGTGGGAACCATTTGATATTCAAACAGCCAAACAGAACTGGAGGGAAACCAGGAGAGCCTCAGTTCTTGCCACATCATCAGACCGATGATTATCTGGGAAATCAGAGCAGAGATTATTGTATGATTGGTAGCTGCAGTCCAAGGGCTGTATGACAAGACATGACATCGGACTGCTGAAAATGAAGTGACTGAGCAATGTGACTATCGAATCCGAGGTGAGCTGAGGGAATTCGAGTCGACATGTTACTACTTAAAGAGCTGAGCAAGCTCGCATGTCAGCTTTTTGAATTAGTTACACATTGGCACCAACCTCTGGTGTCTTGTAACTCCAAACAGTAAAGTTTAACCGAAATTCCGATATCCGACAATATCCTTGTGATCTAGTATCAACCGACATGCATTACCTGCATTTCCTGTGAGTGTCCACTTACACCGGAGTGAGCTTGTTTAGCTCACACCCCGAATATTTTTCGGGGCCGAAGGCCAAAAGCTCCTCCTCAGCCACGCCCAGGAAACTCCCACATACGTCGCTTTTGTAAAAACGATTTGCCTTCGTTCGTCTTGGTCAAAAGCCCTCTCTCAACCTTCGGTTGGGTCCAGAGCCCAACGCCCTCCTCTGTCCACCCCCCAACCTTGCAAATGCCCAGAAATCCCGTATGCAAAGCCGTTTTTGCAGAATCAAGATGTGATTTTCGGATGGGTCCGAAGTCCAAAGTCTCTCCCTCCCACCCCCCAAACTCTTTGCAAGAAAATATAATTCAACGCGGTCCTGTATGTTAAAAGGCAAATTATGCAGTGGTGCGTGTAAAATACGTCCCACCACCACCGCCAAACACCACCGCAGGTCAAATCTGGCGAGGCTGTGGAGAAGTGAATTATTTCTGGAATTGATAGAAGGTACCGCGGAAGCTCGGAATTTGTATATTTTGGATTGTTGCTGGGACATGCTGTCGCGAAGTTTCCAAAGCGGTGATGATCGGAATTTGCGACAGGCTCGGCTAGGTCGAAATATAAACAGACGGGAGACCTGATAAAATAATAAAGGCCGAAAATGAAATTGTGGTAAAGGAGAAGCTGTGCGGGCGGTGAACACTGAGATATCGAAAGTCGGGAGGCGGGACGAAATGCAGATGATAGAATAACTTTGAGTAAGTCACGGTGCCTACAACAACGAAGCGAACGTGGTTTCCAAGCATAGGATTATCAACGACAAGTGGGAATTCGTGGGGAAAGGCTGCTGCTGGTAGGCGTGTGTTGTAGTCGATTTTGTAAAAAATGCTTCCGTAGTAATATGTCAGCAGCTCAGCAACTAGAAGTTTTCCAAAAAGGCTGGTTACAGCAGCTTGGAGACATAATATTATTTTCAATAAACGCACAGCAAGTTGTAGCGAGTAAAGATGCTCACCTCGGGACAAGTCCTGCATGCAGTAAGCAAGACGAACTACGCCTCAAATGGAACAGCGGGCTCGGATAATCGAGAAGACAAGGCAAAGCATGCGAGAGGTATAGAAGTCAGGGTAGAGTACGGTGTGGGTGGTGAGAGCAAACAGCAGGCGGGCATCGAGTCACGGCATGACAGGAAGCAAACGTGCTGACCTTGCACAAGCGAGTGGATGGAAACGAAAATCAACAATGATGCTCAGAAATTTATCGAAGTAGCATATGCAGCGTACAACACGATAGGGTAGTGCCGAAATCATCTGGCTCGTGTGACCGGGCTCGTTCAGCGAGTACTGCATACGGAAGCGCTGCGGAAGTGCAATAAGTCCAATGCAGATGGAGGAGAGCTCTCGCCCATCTATCATTCTGATAGTGCCATTGAAAACAATATCGACTGAACTTTGTATGATTCATTCACATGCTGAATTATGCTAGCGCGTATCAATGATGATGCACCATACTCAGATCTGCTAAAACTCGTTTGATCACTGTACGTATATACATACACAATATAGAAACAAGTGTTCTCTGAATCAAATAGCAAAATTTTCTCTATGATCCGCCCTGAGGAGCATAGGCTCAGGGCGATCCTACCCACACTGATATCATTTGAGAGTGCTCATCTCTGTGACTTTCGCTGATTTCAGGTTCCAGGAGTGAACACTCTGGTAGCATGTGACATAGATCGCCAGATATGAATTTTGATTCAAATGGAAACAATGGACAATGATATTCTGCTGCGCGTGTGTTTCCATTGAATTATTCACAGAGAACCTTCCCCATCTCCGATGGCATCTTTAGGCAATCACACAACAGCAACCTTTTGAGTCACTCTCCACCTTTGGCGACTTTTCTAATAAAGGTACCGTGATGCCATCTTTATCGACGGAACTTCTGAGATGGGATTGATCGGCATTCATATGTGCAGCTGCAGGGTAGGAAAGAGGCGGCGATTCCTCTGCGGCACCTGAATTTCGAGTTTTGGTTGAAAATGCCACAGCATCTTCGTCTTGGCAGATTTCTGATGATTGCACCTGCATGCCTCCCACATCCAAATGATCGTAACTGCATGCCATCACACACTCCAATGAGTTAAACGATGGTGCACCGCGAACAGCACAGAGCGGAGCAGAAGAGCGGAGAGGACCAAACAACAATGTATCTATCATCACTTCCCTTCGGATGGTACCCATCAACACAATCCAGTTTGCCTGTTAGCAAAATACTTACGGCCCACTTCATTCCCGAGAGTGACATGCTGGTACCAACAAGGAAACGTTCCGAAGCATGAGCAAGTTGAGCCCTGGCAGGAGAAGCAGGCGTGAGTCACCATTCTGCGTGTGGGCCGCGTGCTCTCCTTCACACAGCGCTCCTTCGCTGATGCACTGTCCTCGGGCTCAATGTGTGGGTTTCTCTCGGAGTTGACACGGGCTGCACTGCACCGTCCAGACTCCCCTTCCTCGCCAGCTGGCAAGTCCTGTGTCACATGCCCTGCCTCTATGGCTGCGCCGGCCTCCCCTGTCAAGCGACGCGTGGCGTCTTCTGCAGCCGCCTCCATCTCCCCCACATCCTTGGCTGGTGCAGTCATACAACCAGGAATCGCTGTTGGCCCGCGAGCTAGATGTGCGGCCTCCTCCGCTGCCTTAGCTTCCTCCGTCAACCGCGCGGCCTCCTCCGCAGCCTGAGCTTCCTCCGCCAACCGCGCGGCCTCCTCCGCTGCCTTAGCTTCCTCCGCCGCCTTGACCTCCTCCGCTGCCTTAGCTTCCTCCGCCAACCGCGTGGCCTCCTCCGCTGCAGCGCCCAGCTTCCTCCCGCTAACATGGCGGCCTCCTCCGCTACCTTGGCCTCCTTCGCTGCCTTAGCTCCTCCCGCCAACCGCGCGGCCTCCTCCAGCTGCCCTTGACCTCCTCCGCTGCCTTAGCTTCCTCCGCCAACCGCGCGGCCTCCTCCGCTGCCTTGACCTCCGCCGCTGCCTTAGCTTCCTCCGCCAACCGCGCGGCCTCTCCTCGCTACCTTGACCTCCTCCGCTGCCTTAGCTTCCTCCGCCAACATGTGACCTCCTCCGCAGCCTTAGTGACCTCCCTCCGCTGCCTTAGCTTCCCTCCGCCAACGCGCGGCCTCCTCCGCTGCCCGGCCGCCCTCCGCTGCCTGAGCTTCCTCCGCCAACCGCGCGGCCTCCTCCGCTGCCCGGCTCCTCCCGCTGCCTTAGCTTCCTCCACCAACCGCGCGGCCTCCTCCGCTGCCTTAGCTTCCTCTGCTAACCGCGCGGCCTCCTCCGCTGCCTTAGCTTCCTCTGCTAACCGCGCGGCCTCCTCCGCTGCCTTAGCTTCCTCCACCAACCGCGCGGCCTCCTCCGCAGCCTTGACCTCCTCCGCTGCCTGAGCTTCCTCCGCCAATCGCGCGGCCTCCTCCCGCTGCCTTGACCTCCTCCGCCGCCTTGGCCTCCTCCGCTGCCTTGACCTCCTCCGCTGCCTTAGCTTCCTCCACAACCGCGCGGCCTCCTCCGCTGCCTTAGCTTCCTCCGCTAACCGCGCGGCCTCCTCCGCTGCCTTAGCCTCCTCCGTCGCCTTGGCCTCCTCCGTTGCCTTAGCTTCCTCCGTCGCCTTGGCCTCCTCCGCTGCCTTAGCTTCCTCTGCCAACCGCGCGGCCTCCTCCGCCGCCTTGGCCTCCTCCGCTGCCTGGCCTCCTCCGCTGCCTTAGCTTCCTCCCGCTGCCTGAGCTTCCTCCGCCGCCTTGGCCTCCTCCGCTGCCTTAGCTTCCTCCGCCAACCGCACGGCCTCCTCCGCCACTCGAGCCGCCTCCTCTTTTTCGGCCTCCTGAGCCTTCAATGCCAAAAGTTCTCGGGCAGCCTCCGCTGCAGCACGCTCGAAGGAGGAGGCACCCCGTGCTCCCGCTGGGCTCTCCCTCTTGGAAGCTGCCTTCGCCTCAGCAGCTTGGTCCCTTGCCTTTTGCTCAGCTGCCAGCCAGTTCTCTTCCTCGAGCGCGCAGATGGATGGTGCAGGCGCCCGTGGCACCTGCTGGCGCTGAGGAGACTTTGCAGGCAAGTTGCCCACGGCAGCCGCCTGCTGCGCCTCCGCAATAGCCTTGTTCTGCACCAGCTCCCACAACGCACTCAGCCACGAATTATTCCGGAAGACAGTCGGCTCTATTTCAGCACTTTGCCCTACTGCGTCTATTGCACTGAGCATCGACCGCCCAGGAGAGAGAAATATATTCTATATGCTCAAATCTCAAAAAAAATTATAAATTCGATTGGTACTCCACTGAATCGAATTGAGAGTTGAACAGTTCCAAATACAATTGCGATACAATGGCTGATGGGCACTTATTACATTTGGGTAAGCCAAAAGAAAATATATCCCGACAGAGTGCGGATGCACAAGCGAAGCAAAATACAACTGAAGGACTTGGGCGCAGAATACTGCATAATTGGGTACAGACACCACACCCCATACAGATCGATTTGTCGTGGGCAGAGGCTTTTGTACTCAAGGCAAGGTTCCAGGGAATCTGAATCATCGGTCCTCGAGCCGGCCGAGGCCTCAATCTGCGTTGTCACAACACTGATAGAAAAGGTGATTTCGCAATAATTTGGGGGTTTTGCCGCGAGAGCATATGTTGAAATGGTGATGAACGCAAATTACAAGCCCATCCCTAAATGGACATATTCCAAATTACACCGCCCCAAACTGCATTATTTCTGACGACCCGTGATCTGTATACCTTCCCATTGCCTGCACTCCCTGCGAAGATGCCCTTTCGGTAGGCCGCGAGTGGCACGCGGCGGATAACCTCAGCGAAGGCTCGAGCAAGGCTTCGGATGCTTAAATGTTCCGGAGCACGTGTGTGCTTTGTGGGTAGTCACCATTCTATCAATGTGGGACTGCTCTCCAGCCCAAGATTCGGATATCTTGCTGTGGATTCTGGCCTCCAGCTCTCTCTATGCCACGCGCGCGACCGCCCCTCCAACACCGAGCAGTACTTGTCAGCCGACCTTGCAGAGTTGCCATGCTCCCCATCCACAGGCCACTCTCTCGCTTCTGCTGCATGCGCTCCCCACGCTCAGCCCTGGATATTCATAGGCGGAGTAAGCAGGCCGCAAGGCCCTGCATCGAACATCCGCGCCTCATGTCACCGTAATTACCCAATGCTTGAGGTTCACATCTGTGACGCCTCAAAGGTTGGGGCATTAGCTCGATGCAGAGGCCTGGCACAGATATTGTCGCTTCAGCCGAAATGGCTTAGGCCCGTCTACTGAGATGCGAGTGTCTTCGTGGTGAGCCACACAAGCCGACGGCTCTGCATATAGCAAAGTAGCAACACTCTGCCGAGCTGCTACTTGAGAATTGAGCAGCCAGCTAGTGCGGGCAGCGCGCCCAAGCGAGGCGGAGAGAGCCAGGCTCCAAACACGAAGGAGAAAACACGTCACAACTGGGAGTGGTTTCGAGGGGGTGGGGGTGACGAGGTGGCTGGATCAGAAACCTGCTTGGCAAGGTTGTCAGCAGTGAGTGCCTGCTGGGTCGTGAAGACCTCCTCCAGAGGAAGCTGGACATTCAGGCTGTCGTCCGGCACTGCCGCAGGCATCTTGGCATTCAGGCTGTCGTCCAGCACTGCCGCAGGCATCTTGGCATTCAGGCTGTCGTCCGGCACTGCCGCAGGCATCTTGGCATTCAGGCTGTCGTCCGGGCACTGCCGCAGGCATCTTGGCATTCAGGCTGTCGTCCGGCACTGCCGCAGGCTATCTTGGCATTCAGGCTTTCGTCCGGCACTGCCGCAGGCATCTTAAGTATCCAGGCTGTCGTCCGGCACTGCCGCAGGCATCTTAAGATCCAGGCTGTCACAGCCCGAAGCACTGCCGCAGGCATCCTTGGCATCCAGGCCATTCCGGGCACTGCCGCAGGCATCTTGGCATTCAGGCTGTCGTCCGGCACTGCCGCAGGCATCTTGGCATCCCCGATGCGCTGCGACACAGCTGCAGGGAACGGTTGAATTGGCGAGAAGCTCAGCGTAGCTGCAGGGGTCGGCTTTCCCAGGAGTTGCCACTGTGGCTTATCCACAAGCGTCACCTGCGCATTCACCCCCAATTAGCTGCAGCGATACTATAAGATTAGATGCATCATCGAGCTGGATGGCCTGGATGTGAGTTGAAGGCTTGCCACTCGCGTCCTAGAGGCAAAGGCGGCAGCTGCACAGCAATGCAGTTGGCCATCGCTCTTAGTCGCATCACCGCCTTTCCCGAGCTTCTACTCCAAGAGGAACAACGACGGCCGGGCAGTAAGTAAGTTGATTTCATAAGCGAGCGGCTGCTGAGCAGTGGACAGAGTGGAAGATACCGCATGTGAGGGGAAATACGCGGGCCTTGTAAGAAGGGCGACGGGACGGCTGAAGGCGGAGGGCGTTCGTGCAGGTAAACTTCCGACGATGGCACGGTGGAATAAAAGCCAGGGGCGTCCAAAAGAGAAAAAATTCTCAGATGGCGTGGTGGTTTCATGAGCCCTGGTATTTATATTTGGGCCGGTTGCTTCGTGTGGCGACCACAGCACGTGGATCCTGGCAGATTGGCACACGGGTCAGGATGTTGCCTGCTGCACACGGGTCAGGATGTTGCCTGCTGCACACGGGTCAGGATGTTGCCTGCTGCACACGGTCAGGATGTCAGGCGGAGTCCTCATGCGGTTGATTTCAGCTGTGGTGAACATCTTCGAACAGTTGCCCTACGTTGTGCTTTACTGTGTGCTATGACGAAATAAGGTGAGGAGGAAACTTGAAAGGCGAGCGCATACCTTTCCTTGGTGAGCAGCTTCCATGACGGGGTGGGGCTGCGGCCCACTCTCAGCCTTGCCCTGTTTCACCTGCGTGTAAGCATTATCCAGGTGAGACGTAAGGCTATCTAAATCACTGAGCACTACCCACCAAGACAAGCAGCTCCTCATATGGATTACGGTCGCGGGCATCGACAGATGGCATCGCGCGGGACTGGTTGCGGTCGCTCGCACGAGCTGCATGGGGAATGTCCATTGGAAGCACCATCTAGGAGGAGGGGAGAGTGCCGAGGTGGAGACTGGTGGGAAGGGAAGGGTGAGTATGGGAGAAAAGAAAAAGAGAGAGCAAAGGGGAGTTACCACACACTGAATGGCATGTGATCAGCCGACGAAAGCCCCGCCAGGCCCAGCGCATCCCTACCCTGACAGTCGCAACCTCCCCGGGCCGAGCACAGCCCCGCCAGGCCCAGCGCGTCCCTATCCTGACAGTCACGCAACCTCCCGGGCCGAGCACATCCCGCCAGGCCAGCGCGTCCCTACCTGACAGTCGCAACCTCCCGGGCCGAGCACAGCCCCGCCAGGCCCAGCGCGTCCCTACCCTGACAGTCGCAACCTCCCCGGGCCGAGCACAGCCCCGCCAGGCCCAGCGCGTCCCTACCCTGACAGTCGCAACCTCCCCGGGCCGAGCACAGCCCCGCCAGGCCCAGCGCGTCCTCACC
>LGRX02001310.1:0-27229 GCA_001247695.2 Cymbomonas tetramitiformis
AAGATGCCATCACAGATTTACGTTTGTATTCTAGCTAAGCAACTAGAGATCGAAGTTGTCCGGAATTCCAGGATAATACGACAGTATTTTGCGCACTTCTGAGGATAGCAGCGATGGCTCGTGATGGTATCCCACACTTGTAATGATCGGAATTTCGAATATCTCGGAGTACAGCCAAAGGAAATGCTTGCATGGAGCAGGTCGGGTCCTCGCCATTTCTCGAAAACACGGACACGAACAACGGTATTCTCGTCCAAACTCCAAGAGGTATACACGGCCATCGGAATCAGGGTGAGAAACTCGGAAGTTATAGACGGTTGCACCACCAGGAACACATTTCCGGATTTGAGTCAGTGCAAGGTTATCGGTCTTAACCATGCTGTGGAGCGCGGTATAGGAATTCGCTATCTTCTTCGTCAAGAAACCCTTGCCACTCGCTTTCACCTTAACACCGTTGCGAAGTCTCTCCTCCACGTCCATCTCCGAATTCTCCGATCTCACCAGATGTCCTCGAGCCTCTCCTGGGGTCACATCCTCATGGGCAACGCAAACACCAAGAGAACAGAGACGAGTCTCCTCACTTTCCAGGATCTTTGTGTCCGGTGCAACAAGAAGTTTGGGTACACGGTTCGCCCCCCCCTCGGGCAGTCCAGGCATCGAAACGTGGTCCTCACTTCGCGAACTTGACCCTTTTGAAGAGTTAAGTTTTTTGCTGGAAAATAATAGGTCAAGCTTCCGGTGTCCCCAATAGTCAGCTGCCCTTTCGCGATTGGGATGTCGTGACGAGAACCATTAGACTTCCGTCCATAGCATTTACCGTTAGTGCCTGCCCGCGTGACGTGAAGCAGGGAAGGTTGGAAGTCCCCACCAGCTTCCGGGTAAACGCGAACTGAAGCACGCTCCGGACGTGCCGCCGAGGTAGGTCTTGCCGCCGAGGTAGGTGGTGCCGCCGAGGTAGGTCTTGCCGCCGAGGTAGGTCTTGCCGCCGAGGTAGGTGGTGCCGCCGAGGTAGGTCTTACCCCAGAGGTAGGTCTTGCCGCCGAGGTAGGTGGTGCCGCCGAGGTAGGTCTTGCCGCCGAGGTAGGTCTTGCCGCAGAGGCAGGTCTTGCCGCAGAGGCAGGTGGCACCGCCGAGGCAGTGCGCGTCTTCTTGGAGGCGACGCCTTCCGAAGGAAGTTCCGCAGGGCGTTTGCGCGAAACCCCCCCATGGTTTACCTTATCTGGACGGTGGGTGTCCGTTGCAGGGATGCCCCTCTGTGGAAGCCATCCTGTCGCGCCAGCACGAACTGTTTGCATTAATTCGCGACCATCTGCAAACTCTGCCTGAGTAAGAACGCCTTTAACCCACTTATCCTCCAATGAACGAATACGACCTTGCACGCACAACAAGTGCTTTGTTGAGTTCTGTCGGTTCATCGCCAGGCAAATTTGTCGAATCTGCATAAGGCTATCGAATTCCACCGACTCCAACAAGGTGGAGTAGTATGCCCCCCACGATCTCCACTTCGCGTGCATGCTTTCCGCAAGGCACACAAGCGGTCGTTGGATTTCGGCGGTCATGTCTTCGGTTTGATCCTTGAATTGCGACAGAATGTGCTGCGCGTGCCGTATTTGGAAAACGAAGTATGCATTCAATTTTGGCTGATTCGACCTGCCACAGTTCTCAGCATACCAGGCGAAGATGGCTGTTTCACAGGACACCTTGGCCTCGGGAGTAGAGTAAATCCATCGCTGTAACAGGTCTTTGTGCACGGCATGGAGATCTGATGGAATAAGAGATTCGATCTTATGTAAGTTCTGCCCCCAATGGAACGTGCACTCCAGATTGTTACGGTCATCTTGGTCTGGCCAAACTTTCTTGATTGCTGCCCAGTTAGCACCTGTGCCCCAAATATTAATCAGTTATTGAAAACCAAGTATATCATGCGTAGGTTTACACGTTGCCGACAATCGTATACGATTGTCAGAACGTTATAATGTGCAAACTCCCACATAGAAAACTATGATTATTGACTTGCCCTGTATTTCATGCGTAGGTTACACTGTGATGACAACCGTATACGATTGTCAACGGTTCCGACAATCGTATACGACTGTCAGAACCGTGTAACTTACAAACTCTCCCATTGAACATTATGATCTGTAACTTACCAGCTGCATCTCCCATGAAGCCATAGAATAATACCTCCTCACGCGGATGTTCGGCTGCTACCGTCTTCTTCACCAATGTCCAAAACAATACCTGTGTTTCGGTACAGTCTTTGGGTACGTTCATGGTGGCAATAGTGAGCAGGGCGTTGGCCTCTATGGAGAACACGTGCGCCCCCATCGTCACCCAATCCCCAGAAACCTTGCGATGTACGAAATCCAAGTGGACGTACGCTGAGCGGAGGTAGTGGTCGCTACTTTTCGGGTGCATGCGACGCACGAGATCCACACCTCCATCCACTCCGACACTGGACATAACGAACGTGTGAGCAAAACTGTCGATGTTCCCCTCGTCCGCGAAAGATTGCAGTAGCCCCTTACCGTGCTGAGCAGCCCATTGGGAAACGGCTTTCATGCCCTCATCCTGTCGACGACCTCGCACGAAATTCTGGTCCACTGCCTTATCAATCACGTTCATTTGCCTCGCGATCTCTGGTAGCTGGCTAGGGTCAAAAGAAGAGTCTTTTGGAAAGACGGTTTCCGAGAGTAAAGTCCTTTTCACCTGGCACACGTTTCGAACTCCACCGGTGTTAAGAACCTCCTCAGCCCTAGTCTTAGCTGCTTTTAGCTCACCCACGCTGGGATTGTCGGTGGACAACACGGAATGGTTGTGTCCATTGGAGGGAGTAGAAAGCACGAGGATGTTCAAATCGGAGTCTTCTTGGAAGCTTACTTCAAATGGACAATTGCCGGAATGAGTAGGCGCAGCGTTGCAAAGGGCGCACGCCAGATTGCGGTTCTTAAAGGTACCGGTGAATTGGAAACGGTTACGTTCACCCGTTGTACGATATAGGACACATGCATCGTTCTCACATGATAAAGCCCCACCACATCGCGTAGTTCTAGTAATACGGCCTCTGATACGCCTTTTGTTCCCAGAACGCATCCAGGTCTGCGGATCGTATTTTAAGAAATCTCGCCAAGGAGAGAAATGTCCAGCACGTGGCTTATAAACTACCCCCGGAAGTAGAGGCACTGGCAGTTCGTCGACAACCTCTTCACGTATACCTGGCGCTACGTCTTGGGTCAAATCAACGTGCTGAGAAAAATCTATCGGAATAGCTGGTCCGGTATAGGCAGTATTTTCCGATTTGACCTTATGCTTGAGCTTTGGTTCTTGTACAGCGCTAGAGGATTTCGTAGATTCATACGAGTCCTTAGGAGGTGGAGGCGATTCGGTTAAGTCACAAACTAAATATTCTTGCTTTACTTCAGGGCGAGGCGTCTTAGGAGGCGGAGAAGCTGATGCTTGGGAAGATTCGTGTGTGGCAGTGTCGACATTCGCACAACCGGTTTTCACGTCACTAGATCCGGGGGTTGAACTGACACCACCGATCACAAGTACGTCAGCTCCGTCAGGGAACACGGTACCGAGTTCGACAGGTTGCACGTCTTCTGCGCTGCGCAGGTGAAGAAGCATCGGGGTGTCGGTAAGGGTTGGAAACAAGGCCTGTAGTAACGGAAGAGATATTGGCACGGTATGCGGGACATCCAAAGCATGATTACCGTATCGCAGGGAAGCCGGCATGGTTTCCTAAGGTACCATGAAAAATGAATTATTTTATGAAAATAATACCCTATATAGACATGGTGCCAGTGTTAAAGTTTAAGAAATAAAAAGCATTCACAATATTGGTATGGGGGACAGAGCCTGACAATCGTATACGATTGTCAGAACCGTAGGCGTCGTGCGGAGGATGCACTCCGAGTGCTGACTGTATATAGACACGGGTGCCAGTGTAAATGTTTAAGAAATAAAAAGCATTCACAATATTGGTATGGGGGACAGAGCTTGACAATCGTATACGATTGTGAGAACCGTAGGCGTCGTGCGGAGGACGCACTCCGAGTGCTGACTGATGCGCCGACCAGCACTCCGAGAATACCCCAAAAACATTAATATATTCCTTAAGTAAAAAATTTAAATTTTCTTAAGTATGGGGAAACGCAGGCGTCGACGCGGGCCGACGCGTTACACGCCTTAAGTATGGGCTTAAGTATGGTAGCCCTAATTTGCGAAATGTTAGAATGTTAAGAATGTTTTGGCCCCCGGCCGTCCACAATTTGGGCCGTCCACATGTGGACGGCCCAAATCGTGGACGGCCGCCCGAGGGCCGGGGCCCAAACAGTGGCCCAATACCTACACTCGTTTTTGTTCCCGCCACGGCTGCTGTGGGTGTCCCATTAGTTGCATCCGCCGAGTCAGCCGCCGGAATGTGGGCCAGCTCAACGGTCTCCCTTGGAACCGGGGCCGAGAAGGGCCACTCCTGCCTGAGGGCGTGCGCCTGCTTCAGCCTGTCGGCTGCTCGCCGTCCCAGCACTCCTCCCGTCGGTACAGGGGTTGCATAGGTATAGACAACGAACCCTAGATCGGTTGCCAGCTGGGTGCGCGCAGACATACAAGCACTACAAGCAGCTACGCGTAAACCGTGCAATGAGTTTTGGATAGCCTGTACCTTGCTCGCTTCCTGCAGCAGGCACAGGATGCCTCGGGCTTTTGCGCGCTGCCACCGCCGGCGCGGTTGGCCGTACTGGAGTGCAACATGCATCTACGGCGCACACCGGCTGCTGCACACCGGCGGTGCCAGGCTTCCTCATTTTCAACATGCGGTGCCGCCTAGCTCGGGTGCGGGGCGTCATTTCCACAGCGGCTGTTGGCACGTCATTCGTTGCGGCTGCAGCCTCAGGCGTTGGGTGTACTGCCTGCCCCTGCGCGCCCGTATCGGTCGCTTCCGGCTCCCATACCGGAAGCGAACGGTCGCTCGTGGCGGATGCCACCACAGGCGTTGGGTGTAAGTCTGCCTGCCCCTGCGCGCCCGTATCGGTGGCCGCCGGCTCCCATACCGGAAGCGAACGGTCGCGCGTGGCGGTTGCCACCACAGGCGTTGGTTGCACTGCCTGCCCCTGCGCGCTCGTGACGTTCAACGCCGGCTCACGTTCCGGAAGCGGCCTGTCGCTCGTAGTGTTGGGTTGAACCCTGGTCTGCTGCTGACGTTCCGCGTCTTCCGCGGTCAGTGGAATCACGAGGTGACATTTCTTGCTTGATATGACAGTCGCGTTGAACTCTTTACATGCCTGCAGGTCCTGAGCTTGAAAGATTGCCATGTTGTTGTCCGCCATCTTCAGCTCGGTCCGGCGACGATTCATGAGCCGGTCCGTCACCTTCGCCTGACTTTCTTCATACGTGAGGTTGTGTTTCTTCTGGACGTGAGACACCAAAAGCTCAAACCGCTCACGCGCTGCCGTGCTCTTGTTGATAGACCTCTTCTTGCACTCGATGAGCCTGTCCTTCAGGCAAAACGCCGGTGGCACCGCGCGAATGCTGGATTCGATATCGTAATGAATCCGCTTCTGGCCCAGGGAGCTGCGAGACTTCTTGGGAGCGGTTGTCTTCGTCTGCACCCCAAGAGCCACATGTGACCAGGGGCTCCAAGGGATGCAAAGTAGGCAGTGGTAACAATGACGAGATTACCGTTCGACGACTCGCGCGGCACAAACAACTTGCCCGATGTTGATGCACAATATCACCTGAGTCGCGCTACATGAACAATATGCTCGATGCGGATGCTCAGAGTGTGATTAATATGCCTTTGTTACGTGCGTCCGTTCATTACTCCACCCGCATATGTTCCACCGGGCATCTAGCACTTGTAATCTATTCGCTCTAATTCTACTGTTGCAATTTCTTCCGCAGGCGCAATTGCTGTGCGTTAAGCAGCGGCATGCCATCCATCGACCTCTGTATGTCACGGCGTGCTTTCTCCGTGCTGGCACGTGCGAGCTTCAATGTCAGGCGCTCATGCACCCCTTGCAGCAGGTCCTCAGGGATGGGCTCTTCATCCCAGTTGCCACCCGGGTGCTCAAAGAACCGATTGCACTGAGGACATCGGCGGGCGGTGCGCCTCTGGTGTTGCATGATCCGCTGGTAGCACTCCCAGCAGAGGCCAGCCCGGCAGCCGTTAAGCCGGAGCCTTCGTCTGGGGGGGGGGTCAACCCCCCCCCGCTCAATCTGGTCGTTGTCAGCATCCTCAGGGTTGTACGACGAAGCGCACACCGAGCAGAACCAATTGGCGTGCCCGCAAAGGGGCAGATCGCTTGGCACTGGGTCTGGGCGGTTTGCGCGCATAACATACTCCCGGAACATGGGGAGGGCGAGGATGGAGGTGTTGAGGTGCCTCCCGGTCACGGGCTCCCACGTTGTGGTGTGCGTGTGCCACAGCACCTGTACGTGCAATTCCCGCGGCTGGCCTCTTTCTGCAATGGCTTGCACTGCAAGTACTTCTTCCTCGGGTCCCAACTGCAGAGCACGGTGCAAGAAGCCTTCCGCATCAGGCGGGGAAAGCAGGCGCAGGTGGTCCGAGCATGAAGTTTGAATGAAAAACACACCAACAACTACATTTGCGCCAAGGCACCGTCAGTGCACGCGGCGCGTGGCTGAGGAGCTGTCCTCCCAACGCAGCCACGTGCACAAAACAGCGGTGCAGGAGGTGCAACCGACATGTCCTTGGTCAGGCATAGCACACTGGATAATAACTTTAATTTTACGATACTACATAGTAACTTTGTCTGCAGCATACGTTTTTACGATTATCCGGCAAGCCACGATGGTAGACGGTAACTACTATGCTTGTATGACAACCGCGCTAACGAAGCTGGCGGTTAATCATATACACGAAGTCTTTGATAGTGCCGTTTAAAATCACGTGCCAGAAGAGAGGACGCATATCCTGCAAACACGCAGGCGTAGTGTATCACATCGTGTGCGCTCACGTAAGGTCAACAAAAGTGCCCGTGGGCGTGGGCAGAACCCACTCCACTGCAATGCCGTAACGATGCAAGTCGACAAGCCTATGCAAGCAGGACGAACTATCCCTTCGCCTATATAGGTCAACATGAGTCCCGCCGCGCGAAAGTCTCAACACCAGAACCGTGCTGTGTAATCGTTCCGCATAGACTGTCAGGGTGTTGTTCACCAGGTAGCCCCAATGACACCGGTGTTGGTCACACAAATATTTCTTTTGTTCAGGAGTAATGCCCGTCTGGGTAGAGCCCCAACCCACAGACTTGGCCATCTCGGCAACAGTTCCCTTCAAGGCCTGCTCACTAAACTGGCCGGTAGTTGCCGCTGCAAGCGACCATATGAAACACTTGCCATCGCCGGGGACTTTTACAAGCAGCCATGTGCGTAGAGAGCAGCGAGAGCGGCCCTACAAAAACACATGAACGGACGCTGTCACAGAGGCATACGCTCGAAGGCTGTGGAACCGACATCAGGAAGGTGCGTGCGTAACACAAGTTAATGCATTAATCAGAACTTAATGTAATATCATGATGTAATCTTTTTTACTTTAGTCTTCATTCTCACTACTAGTCTCGCTAACGTAGTCATCTTCCTCCGCATCCGACGAATCAGTGATGGCCGGGATATCACCCCGCTGGCGCTCTGACTCCACAATCGCGGCATACTCATCCCACCGTAAGGCACAGTGCCGGCCCCATTCCGCAACCGCCTGTTTGTCGTACAACCTTACCACGACGTAACCGGTCGGTGGTCTGTTTTCGTATTCCCTGTCATAGGAGCCTTCGGGAACCTCATCCGTCGGTGCCGGGGTCCATACATGCTGTGGGTCAAATTTCACAATCTTGCCTTGAATACACCAGGGCGGCGGAACGAATCTGCTGTCCTCCAGGGTGACTGCCCAGTCCAGTTTGACAGGCAAGGATTTCCCGGTTTCCGAGTTTATCCATTCCAACTGCCACACGCACCAGCCTATAAGCGATGGGTAAAGTCCGCTGGCACACCCGCAAGACCTAGCACAGGCCAACCGGAAAACAATGCACGGATGAACAGCAATCACGGGGGAAGGCATGTTGTGCGCACGGAAGACCCACGAATTAGTATTAAAAGCAAATAGATACGCGCTAAGTGTTACTCTGTCATTGTATACTATATACTCTATTAGTACATCGTATCCTTGCAGGTTTCATGCGCGGCTCCGGCTAACATGTCACGGCTTATTAACTGCTACCGGCGACTGGCTTCGAGCCGTGTTGCCTCACGAAGCTTGCTAGTGCACGGGCACGCTGCACTGTCGCCGCCGGTGACACGGTGCTCGTCCTCGGGCTCGTCCAAGGACCATGCGTCCTTCGGGTGCCGGCAGGAGCTGCCTCCGTCGCCCGTAATACATTAAGCTCTTGCCCTTTTGGAATACAGCTGCCACTGTGCTTTCGTAAGGAGGGGGCGCCTGGTGGCGGGTTCTTCCAGTGCGATTGCTGGCATTTTACTGAGCAATACACTGCGAGTTCACACCGGTCACACCTGGCTATTGCAGGCTTCTGATAGCAATAGCAACACAAGCTACGGCGTGCAGACACTTTCTTCTTGCCAAAAGCTGCCTGGTTAGCTTGCACCATAGCAGCCCGGGTGAAGATGACTGAGTACGGTGTGCCCGGCAGCTTGATCGGACGATCATAATCAAGGTGTACCTGAGGACACGTTCATGCGACCACGCCGTACATAATAAGCATCCCCCCTTGCCGCCACAGCATAGTCGGGGAGACACACGTGACATGCCCCCATACGTGACGCGCCCCATACGTGATACGTGACACTACTACCATGACATGCCCCATGCCTACACCAGGATACACACATCCTACACGTGGAGAATACAGAGACCAGGTTCATCAAGCTCCGCAAGCGCAGACGGGGGTGCATGCATGTCACCTGATGTGGTGATATCAACACATAACCGCGCCCTACGACGCTTCCCTGACGCCGCCTTTGACGTTGCCCCCCTTCTTCTTCTTGGGTGCGTCAGCCCGCGCCGCCACCAGGGCTGCAGCCGCCGCCAGGGTTGCAGATTTTCCGTCCTCCTCTTCCAGCTCATGCTTCGGCGCGATGCGCATCCAGTGGCCGGGGTATTTATCCACGGGCACGAGATGAAGAACCCGGATCGGCACTCTGCTCTCGAGCTGGATGTCATCTGGGGGGCAGAAATGAATCATGCTGAAAGGCGCTACATTCAGTGCTGATCCTGCTGACCCCTGCTCAATTTCATTCAGCTCCATCCGAATGTCGGCTGGAGGAATAATCCGGTAACACTGAATCACCCGTCTGGCCATGGCCGCAAGCACCAGCATCCATTCATGCTCACTGCTGCCTTTCTTTCTGCGCAGTGTATCAGGAGTGGCGGCATCATGCCAAGGGAAAAGTTGCGCGGCGTGCTGCTTCAGGAAATCCCGCGCGGCGTCACGCAGCTTCACTACACGGTATTCAAGACCGCTGCGCGTGAGTCTGTGCATTCCGTCGATGTACGGGCAGATCGCCCGAAGCCAGCAATCACCATCGGCCTTAACGTCACGAATCTCTAACCCAGCCTCCGCCAGGTAGTCTTCAATCTCCAAGAGGGACGCAAACCCCTCTTCTCTCCCGGGTTGTACTTGCGTGAGCAAGCGACGCGCCTTCGGCATTCGCAAATCGACCGTTCTTTGGGATTGTCCTTGTGCTGTTAGCGTCCAATATTCGGGCTTCATGCTGAGCACGTGATACTCCCGAAGCGGGTGCGTGGTGGCCAAGTCCAATATCACGGGCATGGATGCACCATGGAATGGGGACGCGATGTGTGTATAGACGTGATGCACCACGGTGTCATTTCCGAAAACGGTGACCATGTTGTGCTCGGTTCCCAAAGTAGGTGCAGTCAGCCCAACAACACCCGCCGACGCGAGGCCATGAGCTGGAGCAGCATCCATCTCTCCCAGGCAGGCAGGGCCCTCCGCTGCGGCAAGTGTGTGTGTGGCCTCATCATCCCCGCTCACGTCTGTTGCCGGCGCCTCGCACACCGCCGGGACTGCGGGACGCGCCGCGGCCCCGCGCATTTCCGCAGTCTCAGGAGGAGGCGCAGCATCCATCTCTCCCAGGCAGGCAGGGCCCTCCGCTGCGGCAAGTGTGTGTGTGGCCTCACCATCCCCGCTCACGTCTGTTGCCGGCGCCTCGCACGCCGCCGGAACTGCGGGACGCGCCGCGGCCCCGCGCATTTCCGCAGTCTCAGGAGGAGGCGCAGCATCCATCTCTCCCAGGCAGGGGCCCTCCGCTGCGGCAAGTGTGTGTGTGGCCTCACCATCCCCGCTCACGTCTGTTGCCGGCGCCTCGGAAGCCGCCGGGACTGCGGGACGCGCCGCGGCCCCGCCCATTTCCGCAGTCTCAGGAGGAGGCGCAGCAGCCATCTCTCCCAGGCAGGGGCCCACTGGACGCATGCGGAGGTGGACACCATCCCAGCCAGGCTCGGTGCGCTTTCGGACACCACGCGCAAACACACACGTGCACCGGCATGCGAACGTTGGTGTGGCCTCATCCCAGTTGTGGGTGATGGCAGCGGCCACCTTCAGAGCGAAATCCGTGCCGGGACACGCTATCAGGGATTCCAACGTGGGATCCAGCATGCCATCCTTGTCAAAAAGCTGGCGCGGGGGTGCCTGCTGGCGAGGTTTATTAAGGCGTTCCCAGGCCCGAGCCCAATCTCTGCACCACGCGGAAGGAGGCTTGGAGTTGCGTTTCCCTCGCCTCCGCTTCTTCTTTTGACCAACATCGTTAGGTGATGACGGATGCGTGTCCGCGGTCAGATGCTGCAATTCCTGGCCCTCACTCGAACCGCATGCTATGTCGTCAAGCACCTGGAGGACCGGATGTGGCTCCTCACCCGCCCGCAGCACTGGTTGTTCTGGTTGGTACTGCTGGTCAGCCGGTGATGTTCTTCGGGCGGCCACCCACACCGCAAACGTAACAGCCTGGGCCGTCGGGCAAGTTGCTCCCATCCGTTGGAAGATGTCATGCTCATGGAAGCCGGAGACCGTTGAACCCTGAACAAGCGTATCCAACAGGTCGACAGCTTGGTTCTCTGCTGGCTGCGGTGCTCCAAGGCCGAACTGCAGATTTGCCAGCCCGGCGCGCTCGCTATCGTTGAGGTTGGCGGCTTGTCCAAAGGCTGTCTTGAACATCTTGCACACCGTGGCCACATCCGCAAAGTTCAGAACAGCCCGCGCTCTGGCCTCCTCTGGGGACATGGGCTCAAAGCTGCTGAGGTCGGCAGGCTGGTAAGGGTGCAGCTCGTGCGTCCGAAGCGGCGGCAGCAAAGCAGGCTGCGCTGACTGCCGGTGGTCGTAGCAGCTGCCGCACATGACGTGCCCAAATTGCGTGAGATCGGTGTGCTCGATGGCATGCATGCAATACTTGCAGGCGTAAACCCGGGGAAGCTTTGAGTAGCTCCCCTGGAACTCGATAGCCTCCCTGCACGCGAAGCACACCATGCGGACCGGTAGGCCATACATCTCCTCTACCTGGTGAGGCAACGTGTCCACGGTGTTCATGAGGTCAATCACCCCCCCTGGGAGCACCGTCACCGCACCAAAGATGCAGAGGGACAGTGACCGCTGATGAGGGAGGCGCGGTGGGTGGCCCGTGTGTACAGGGTCCCCCACGGAAGGAAAATTCTTGCCCGGGCACACACCCCGGTGGGCAACGTGGGTGGCCGGCCACATCATCAACCACCCCGGACCACCACCTAGGCGAGCACGCTGGAAAGGGTGACTGGTGGGATATCCTTGATACGCCGCTGGCAGGCGATCGGCGTACTCCGGCGCAACAGTTTCAGGCATCACCTCAGTGTAGGCCTGGTCGTCGAGGCACAGCAGAGCCGAAAAGGTATGGATGCCCGACTCCCCTCGCACCGGCTGCGTCCCCAGCCTGGCCTCCATGGAATCGGGTGCTATGTCCCTGTGCAGTATCTGGGTGCCACTGTTAAGGGTGCGCCCAATGAAGGCCGGGGAATAGTAGAACTGCGTGACCGCCTCAGATACGCGCCACCCATGCGTCTCTGCTATCCGCTCCAGTCCTGTCATCATCAACGAATGCATATATTCCAGTACCAGCCGTAGACGAGCCGGGGCGCTCCCCTCATCCTTTTGCGCTGGTCCTGGCCAGGTCGCATCCACCGTGTAACGGGCATCCGGCGCAACAATAACCGGGGATTTCCCAACAGCCAGACTGTCGGAGAACAACCCCTTCACCGTAAGGTAGGGCTCGTACTCCTCAAGCGTCGCCGCCTGCACACCCCACTGCTGCATATGAAAATTGGATGCCGCAGATACTTCCTGCCTGCCCCTGGTCGCCATCTCCTGCCAGAGCCCTAGGCGTACCACCAAGAAGCTCCGCAGGTCTTCGAACTCCTTGTTCTCAAACTCTGGAAGCTTCGCAGGGTCCTCGAAAGCCAACTGCGCCAGCTTCCACCCCTTGCTGACAGTTTTTATCAGCTTCTCCCAAGCTACACTCGTAAATTTCCTCTTCGTCTTTAACTGGCCGGCACGTACACACGCCCTGGTTGACTCTGTGGGGATCGCCTGCTCCATCGTGCGCAACGATTCCACCGCGTTCGCATAGGAGTTCATGGCATCATGGCAGGTATCAATCCAAACCAGAATCCCCCGATACTCCCCATCCAGCGCCTTCCAGATGGCGGCGCTCACTGCCTGCTTCACCTCGGCGATGGCTACGTCAAGGGCACCCATGGTCTCAGCAGTTCCTCTGCCCACGAAGATGTGATGATCCAGGAGCACATCGTGGCGAGCCTGAAAGGATTCCGTGCGCAAAGACTCCTTATCCGCCGAAGGGTAGGTGGTGCACCATATTGGAACACCACTCTCCCGCTGCGTGTTCCACCCAGCACCCCTTCTCTAAAGCAGCTATCCTCCCACCGCAAGCAAGCAAGCAAGCGCAAGACACCAAAACTACAGATCCGACTTGCCTGCGGGAACAGGGCGCGTGGTTGAGGAGCTATCCTCCCATCGCAGCCTGCTGCCTCCGCAGACCCAAGTGCAAGGAAACAAGGGACGTCTTGAATAAACAACAAAAAACAGAGCCAGGCAACCTGCTACCGGCGCGTGGTTGAGGAGCTATCCTCCCACCGCACCCATGCAAGCAAGCGCCGCACACCACAACTACTGATGCGACTTGCCTGTGGGAACAGGGCGCGTGGTTGAGGAGCTATCCTCCCATCGCAGCCTACTGCCTCCGCAGACCCAAGTGCAAGGAAACAAGGGACGTCTTCAAGAAACAACAAAAACAGAGCCAGGCAACCTGCTACCGGCGCGTGGTTGAGGAGCTATCCTCCCACCGCACCCATGCAAGCAAGCGCCGCACACCACCCTTCTGTAAACAGCAAACGGTGCGTGTAACAAGAGGAGCTATCTCACAGCGCCATCATTCACAGCGATGAGCAAGCCGAAAGAGCTAGCCTAGGCACAACGCACAAACAAAACAGAGTTGTACAGCAGTCACGGTGGCTGGCGTACACAATTTGTACAGTGCCCAGCAAGGAAGATACTCTTTTTATTACAAAATAGAGTAGTACGTGTTACGTCTTACTCTACCCCGGCAACTCATTGCAGGTTTCCTCGCAGCTCGGGCTAACTGTTGCGGTTTGGATCATGCACTCCTACAACTGATATTTCGACCAACATCGAGGTACCTCTGCAGGAACCAGTTTGCTTTCAGACTCGATGCGCGTGGCCTCCAAGGCCGCAGCAAGCTTGGCTGCTGACGGCCGTTTCCCAGGATCTTCCTGGCAGCAGTCCAGTATCAACCACCATAGGCTCTGGGCCACGAATGCAGTCTGCACCCGGCCCGTGATGACAGTTGGCACGGTTCGCTTGCTGTCGTCGTCGGAAACCCCTCGCAGCCCGTCGTGCGGATCACGAATGAAGATCCGCACAAGCAGTGCTCCCACCGCCCACATATCCGTCGCGGCAGTGGGACCAGTTCGCGAATACTCGGGGGCATACACAGACCCTGGCGCTTGGTTTAGGGGCGCCGCCGAGGCCCAGCGCTCCCTGTGGAAGCCGGCGACCGGCAGGCCGGCTCGGTGCTCTCGACGCGCCAATCCGAAGTCAATGAACACCATGCTATCTGGCCTGGTAGGGCAGAGCACGACGTTGCCTGCCCGCAGGTCTCCATGCGCAATGCCTGCTCCGTGTAGCTCGCGTAGTCCGCCGAGCAGCCGGAGGCACAGCTGCTTCTTGAAGGCCAGGGATAACGGGGAGGTTGGAGAATCTAAGAACCGCTCCAGGGAGACCCCGTGGTCCCCAAACATGAGGAACGGGATGGGAGCACACTCCGACCCTGGCTTCAGGCGAATCCCAAAGTGCTGTGGAGGCGCCACGAACTCAGGTGCCTCCCGCCACGCGAGGGTAGCCATGTACAACTCCCGCGCACACTCCATGAACCTCTGACCTCGCGTGAAACTGCTCCGGCTGAACTCCTTGTAAGTCATGGGGACAGTCTGGTTCAGGGAGCACCCGATCTTCAGCTTCCCGTACCCGCCTCGAGCATCGGTTGCCTCCCCCAAAGCCGTTTTGAATCGGATGGCTGCATGCCGAACCTCCCCAATTCCGCATGCCATCGCCAGCGCGCGCAGGACTGCCGGGTCGTCGAACCGGGAGCATAACGACTGCCGCTTATCCGATGCCGTGAGATCAGCCCAATGGTCCACACAAGGTCCGACGAACAGGGTGCGCGGCGGCGCCACTTTCCCCTGAGCTTCGGCCATCGAGGCAACGGCGTTTAAGGCAGCGCTCCGCGCCGAAGCTCCCTTGATTTTTTTCATTCTCCGGCGACTCGCGGTGGAGCGCCTCGGTTTTTTCTTTGCGCCCTCGGCGGACTAGGAATAGGACATATCCCCACCCCTTTCCAGTGATTTCCAGCACGGACCACCAGGACCAGGGCGGCAACCGGAAAATACCCGTAGGTTCCGCCGGATTTTCAAAAACAATGGACAGCGCTTCCGCAGGAAATGCCACAGCCAGCACTGACTAGTCAACAGGAACGGTTGCGAAGGACCGACCGAACCAAGGAGCGACATGACCTGGTTGGGGCGTCCAACCACGGCTCTGGCGGTGCGTCGAGACAAGGTGTTAACACGCCTTCCCGATACTTACATGAGGTAACATCCTCTCCGTCCAGGCTTCTGTCCGGAGATAACATACTCCCCCTTCAGGCTTGTTAGACACTTTCAAGAAGGACACCGGAAAGACCCACGTGTGCATTTCCAAAGAAGAAATAACATGCTGTAAGGGAATACAACCCAGGCAAGGGGAGACTCGATACTATTTACAGAATGTACTTTTTACATCATGTACAAACACATGTTGAAGAAACCGACAGTTGCGACACCGACAGTTGCGAAGAACCAAGGAACAACATGACCTGGTTTGGGCGTCCTACCACGGCTCTGGGGGCGCGTCGAGACAAGGTCTTAACACGCGTTCCCGATCCACTGGCCGACAGACATTCCCACGAATAAAGGTTCGCCGCGGCTCTGGGTGCGCGTCGAGCACAAGTCTTAACACGCGTTCCCGAGCCACCGGCCTCCAAACCCTCATCCACATACGACAAGGTATGTAATATGACAACAAAGAAGACTAAAACTACAACTTTGGAAGGGCGCGTGGTTGAGGAGCTATCCTCCCAACGCCGCCTACTGCCTCCGCAGACCCAGGTGCAAAGATACAAGGGGCGTCTTGAGTAAACAACAAAACAGAGCCAGGGAAACCTCAGCTGGCGTACCCGCCCGGAGATATGATGCTGCAGCGGGCACTGACTACTCCACACCGACAGTTGCGAAGAACCAAGGAACAACATGACCTGGTTTGGGCGTCCTACCACGGCTCTGGGGGCGCGTCGAGACAAGGTCTTAACACGCGTTCCCGATCCACTGGCCGACAGACATTCCCACGAATAAAGGTTCGCCGCGGCTCTGGGTGCGCGTCGAGCACAAGTCTTAACACGCGTTCCCGAGCCACCGGCCTCCAAACCCTCATCCACATACGACGACGTATGTAATATGACAACAAAGAAGACCAAAAACTACAACTTTGGAAGGGCGCGTGGTTGAGGAGCTATCCTCCCATCGCACGCAGCCTACTGCCTCCGCAGACCCAAGTGCAAGGAAACAAGGGACGCCTTGAATAAACAACAAAACAGAGCCAGACAACCTGCTACCGGCGCGTGGTTGAGGAGCTATCCTCCCACCGCACCCATGCAAGCAAGCGCCGCACACCACAACTACAGATCCGACTTGCCTGCGGGAACAGGGCGCGTGGTTGAGGAGCTATCCTCCCATCGCAGCCTGCTGCCTCCGCAGACCCAGGCGCAAGGAAACAAGGGACGTCTTGAATAAACAACAAAAACAGAGCCAGGCAACCTGCTACCGGCGCGTGGTTGAGGAGCTATCCTCCCACCGCACCCATGCAAGCAAGCGCCGCACAACACAACTGGCATGTGGCACGTGTGGGTGGTACGTTTATGCATAATTTGACGAATTTTCGAAAAAATGACATTTAGAAGTGTTAGAAGGTTGGAGAAGTTTGGAGAAGGTTTGGACAAACTCAAAAATGTAAAATTTTGACATTTCGGGTTTTGGAGTAGCCGTGCGGGGCCATTTCGTTTACTGCAAATACCAGGGAATCAAGTTGTGCACATGGAATGCTTGCGCGACACATTAATAAGTTTATAAAAGGCCATTACAAGGTTTGGGAAGGTGCAACATGATAGTAGAAGGCAGTAAAAGGTTGCATGTCCAATATTCTAGGGTTTTAGGGGTGCTGGCGGGGTGGTGTGGGTGAAATATTAGTTGTGAGAGGGGGTTCGGCGTGTGCGGGGTCCGCTATAAAGTGCACAATTTCGGGAAATGATGATATTACACGGTTTGATATTTTTGGAGAAGTTTGGAGAAGGTTTGGACAAACTCAAAAATATGAATTTTGACGTTTAGGGTTTTGGAGTAGTCGTGCGGGGCCATTTTGGTCACTGCAAACGGCAGGAAATCGAATTTTGCACTTGGCATGCATGCGCGGCATATGAATGTGTCGCTACAAGGCCAATAACAAGCGGGAAATTATATTGTATGATTTAATATTTTTGGAGAACATCGGAGAAGGTTCGTAGAAACAAAATAATGCAATATTTTGATATTTTGGGTTTTGCAGGAGCCGCGCGGGACCAATTTGTTCACTGCAAATATCAGGATGGTTGCCGTGTCATGCACACGGCCGATGTTTTGAAAATAAAGAGCAATTCAATATGCAAGTGCATTTCCATGCTTATATTCCAATGTTCATACACAATCTAATGTATGAATACTTGCAAGTGACATAATTACCGTAGTGTCAGGTTATTAGAGTTATGCAAAAATTGCAGCTTACAGTAGCACGAAGCACCAAGATGCGGCTCTCGGGACAGCTCAAATAGCACTTTTAGTTAGGCAAACGATTTCTAAGCTAGCGCCTGTCGAACAGCTCTTCCAAGGAAACACGTGAGCGTGAAGCCCCACGAGCAAGGTCCTGCAATTGATCCGCGGTCAGGGTGATAAGCTGCTGTGCTGGTTGGGCGAGCTGCTGTGGTTGGGCGAGCACCTGCGGTTGCGCGAGCAGCTGGGGTTGCGCGAGCAGCTGCGGCGGTTGCGCGAATAGCTGGGGTTGCGCGAATAGCTGGGGTTGCGCGAGCAATTGTGGTTGCAGCTGGTAGGATTGCTGAAGCCGCGAGAGCTGCTGGAGCTGCTGAAGTTGTTGCAGCTGTTGAAGCTGCTGGAGTTCTTGCAGCTGTTGAAGCTGCTGAGGCTGCTGCACCGGTTGAAGCTGATGGGGCTGCAGCAACGGTTGAAGCTGCTGGAGCTGCTGCATCTGTTGAAGCTGCTGGGGTAGCTGCACCTGTTGAAGCTGAGACTGGGGCTGCGAGAGTTGCTGCGGCTGCAGGGGCTGCGAGAGTTGCTGCAGCTGCAGGGGCTGCTGCGGCTGTTGCAGCTGCTGGGGCGGCAGCACCTGTTGAAGCTGAGACTGGGGCTGCGGGAGTTGCTGCAGCTGCAAGGGCTGCTGCGGTTGTTGAAGCTGCTGAGGCGGCAGCACCTGTTGAAGCTGAGACGGGGGCTGCGGGAGTTGCTGCAGCTGCAAGGGCTGCTGCGGCTGTTGAAGCTGCTGAGGCGGCAGCACCTGCTGAAACTGCTGGGGCTGCAGCACCTGATGAACCTGAGCCTGTGACTGTGGGAGTTGCTGCAGGTGCTGGGCCAGGAGGAGTTCCTCCTGCTGCTGGGCCTGCGGGACGCCCTGACGAACTGCTTCCAGACCTGAGATCTCACCCTCCGTCCCTTGCTCCGCCGTGGGCGTCGCCGACGCCACAGGTGCCGGACGCGGTTCCTCGGAGGCCGGCACTTGCGGCAGGAGCGTCTCAAAACTAGCGCGCTCCAGCTCTAAGCGCCGGTCCAGTGCGCTCTGCTGTCTCTGCTCCAACGCTTCCAAGCTCCGACCAAACTCCTCTCCCTGCTTCCTCAACAGCTCCTCCAGCTGTTCACTCGTCACGCCCACCTGCACAGGTCCACTTCTTCCTTCCTCTACATACACCTGCGCCGCCTGTGATAGTGACAGCACCCCACTGCCGACACTTGACCTCCGGCCTCGAGAACGACCACCTCCAGCTTTCCCCGTGCCTTTCCCCGTGCCAGCATCAAGTGCCCTACCCGACACGTCGCTCGGTGCTTGGCTCCCCCTTCGGTGTGGAACGGCCAGGTGCGCAGGCGCGGCAACCCGCTTCTGCAAGGTGTGGCCGTCAGCCAAATCCGACCTCATGCGCTTCCTTCCTTTCACCGCCTGAGACGCAATTGTCTCAGGCGGTGCAGCATCCTCCGTGACCGTATCCCCCTCGGAACCCGCGCCCCCACGGCTAGGGGCAACGGATGCCGCGTCCTTGTCGACGAAGAGGTAGTCGTCACGGGTAAGAAACGCTGGGTCCTAACTCCACCCGGTCCGCCGTATTGACCTGCCTCAACGGGGCCGTGACGGACACGCCCTCCTGGAAGCCCTTCGTTTTTTCCACGGCAATCTGTTGAGGCACGAACTTCCGGAGGACCTGGAACACTTTGTCGATCTGCTCGTTGTCACGGAAGTAAGCCTCCCCTCGGGCTTTGTCCGTTACGCCCACGTTCAGCTTGTTCATGCGGAAGGTGTGAAACATCTCCGGGTCGGCGTTCGGCCCATCGATTGGGCCCCCGCAATGGACAAACCACCCTTTATTCTTTATGTGCAGGATTGAGCCTACCACATACCCCCCCGAGTGACCCTGGTGAAACACCACTCCGCCGTACGAGAATTTCCCGTTCGATTTCTCGGCGTATCCCTCCTTCCCACCAAAGCCGTCGCCATACACATACCGCGGCCTAAAGTTAATGTACTTGTTGTACGAGTGAACACGTTGCGGCAGATCCAGGTCCTCCCACCGAGGCTTCCGCTGATGGCCACCTACGGGCAATGCCTGTGCGGGAGTGTTCGTGGGTTGCTCCGCCGATCCCAACGGCGCGTCCGGTACCACCCCCGCGGTCTCGGGTGCGGGCACCTCCGTGCTCGTGGGGGCGGGAGCATCCGCGGGTTGAGCCGCCGCTCCCGACGGCTCCTCTACACCCCCCGCGGGTTGCTCCGCCGATCCCGACGGCGCGTCCGGTACCACCCCCGCGGTCTTGGGGGCGGGCACCTCCGTGCTCGTGGGGGCGGGAGCATCCGCGGGTTGAGCCGTCCCTCCCGACGGCGCGTTCACTACCAGCCCTGCGGTGTCGGGTGCGGGCACCTCCGTGCTGGTGGGGGCGGGAGCATGCGCGGGTTGCTCCGTCCCTCCCGACGGCTCCTCTCCACCCCCGCGAACGCCCTCGGGTGTGGCCGCTTCAAGGGGTGGGGGAGCCGATGCCGAGAACTCCGAGAGCATGGACAAGGCAGGTGCCGGAGTGTCCGCGGGTTGCTCCGCCGATCCCGACGGCGCGTCCGGTACCACCCCCGCGGTCTTGGGTGCGGGGACCTCCGTGCTCGTGGGGGCGGGAGCATCCGCGGGTTGAGCCGTCCCTCCCGACGGCGCGTTCACTACCAGCCCTGCGGTGTCGGGTGCGGGCACCTCCGTGCTGGTGGGGGCGGGAGCATGCGCGGGTTGCTCCGCCCCTCCCGACGGCCCCTCTACACCCACCCGAACGCCCTCGGGTGTGGCCGCTTGAACAAGGGGCGGGGGCCGCGCCGACGGCACCGCAAGCAACGGCAAACTGTTCTCGAGCGCGCCTTCCAGCAGCATGGCACCATGTTTTGCGAGGTTCACAGCGTCTCTCTCGGCTTGGGAGGTTGGGTAGACCGTGCGCTTCGCCATGCACTCCGGCCTACCACAATTGTTCACCTCTTCAATGCCTTTGGCTACCATGCACACGTTATGGTAGCTAGCCTTGCAGTGCGAGCACCTGTGGACACCACGTGCATCGTCCTTCTCGCATATGAAGCAGGACTCATCTGGTGCTGGCGGTGGGGGTGAGGGCGGAGCCGTGGCGAGCCCACCTAATTCATAGAACACCAAAACCAAGCACGTTTACACAAGTAGGACGAGAAACATAAATAGAACTAAAAACTCATTACAACGTTATATTATTGGACCACTTTGAAAAATGTGCTCACCAGCGTCGCCGGTCTTCAGCGCGCTAGTAGGCCAGTCCAAGGACTTTCTTCGAGAACTCTGCGCTTCCTTGGCCAAGCCCACCAACGCGCGGGGAGCGTCAATTGAGGCCAGCGTTTTAACGGTGGCCTCGGTGGCATCTTCCGCCACTTCACTAGCAGTACACTCTGATCGCTGCTCGCACTCCTTGCGCCCACAGTTCTTTTGATTTGTGAGCAAACCACAATCGCCAGTCCCGAATTTTCGCTGACATGAAGGATGGAAACCACCTCCACAAACACCACAAGTCATGATGCTCGCGCTTTTCTTGCAATAAACGCACTTCCCCGGCCGAGGACCACACTGCTTGCATATTACTCCAACCTCCTCATTGCTAGAACACGCGAAATGAAAGTAGCCCTGGCACGTCTTGCATTGGATTTTCGGTACAATAGTTCTCGGGACCGCACAATCGCGGACCACACATTTCACTACATTCTCTTCTTTCTTCTTCGCAATAGCTTTCACAACAGCCTGTTTTCCACGGTTCGCCCCCATGTTTCTGGGGCAAGGTGTTAACGTGCTACTTACTCTTAGGTTTCAGGAGCATAAGTCAATTCAGTAAAGGCGGAGTCTTGGGCCTTCAAGTCCGTCCAGAACTCCAAAGCGCCACATCACCATGCACATACAAATATCCCACGCAAAAATATTTCGCTGTGGAACCCTAACAGATTTGGAGTCCGTCGATAAAACTTGATCGAACTCCAAAGCGCCACATCACGATGCACACAACATTATGTCACGGATATAAATTATGATGTGGAGCGCTGACAGATTTGGAGTCCGTCGATAAAACTTGATCGAACTCCAAAGCGCCACATCAAGATGCACATAACATTATGTCACGGATATAAATTATGATGTGGAACGCTGACAGATTTGGAGTCCGTCGATAAAACTTGATCGAACTCCAAAGCGCCACATCACGATGCACACAACATTATGCCACCGATATAAATTATGATGTGGAGCGCTGACAGATTTGGAGTCCGTCGATAAAACTTGATCGAACTCCAAAGCGCCACATCACGATGCACACAACATTATGTCACGGATATAAATTATGATGTGGAGCGCTGACAGATTTGGAGTCCGTCGATAAAACTTGATCGAACTCCAAAGCGCCACATCAAGATGCACATCACATTATGTCACGGATATAAATTATGATGTGGAACGCTGACAGATTTGGAGTCCGTCGATAAAACTTGATCGAACTCCAAAGCGCCACATCACGATGCACACAACATTATGCCACCGATATAAATTATGATGTGGAGCGCTGACAGATTTGGTGAACTCCAAAGCGCCACATCATGAAGCACTTCACGCCATTTCGAAGTGAAACGCGTTCGTATTCTTCAAGAATGTGACCGGTGATGGAAGTGCGAGGAAGCTCATGCCCTCGCACGAATATATTTCATGTATATTTGATATGTGGTTAGCGTGGTAGAAACGACAACGATATGGGTGGGACGAAGCGGCGCCCCAATCCGACAAGCTTCAACGGTGCGGTTGTGCTTTATTTGTAAAGAGCCCGAAGCTATTATGAACTATTATGATCTGTGACAAAATGCGTGAGAACGACTGTTGAGGAGTGCGCATACCTTTTTGTAGCAGGGGTGCACATCGTGGAAGGCCACGTGAAGTTCACCGTGGTTCAGGATGATCGACGTTGGCTACTAGGGCAGTTATGTGGAATCATGCATGTCATTCTAGCTATGAGCGTCTTTTTAGCTTTGTGCGGCTCAGACGCGAGCTACAATCCTGGACCAGACTGGGATATCCCGCCAATTCTTATGGACTTGCTACCTCTTCTAGTAGAAGTAGGCGACTCCGCACGCACCATACCTCTTGGAGTGTGGCCCCTACCGCAAGAAGCTATGCCGACGCTTCGACACTTGGTTACCAAGTTGGATTCGGTGTGCGATATTTGGGCGTCTGCACGAGCTGAGGCGACTTCCACGCCCTTGCGCAATTGTCAGATTCCTGACAGCTCAGACAAAGAGGAATGTTCTTCTCCAGACGAACTGGACACTTCGCGCGAAGTGTCCAAAGGAGGGATAGAGGGGCAAGAAGATGGTTTGCGTCGGTCGCTGACACGTCACGAAGTTGACAGACCACAGGAATACACGCCACTGAAGCGAGGAAACAGGAACCACTGGATAGGGAAGATGAGCGAGATGTTTAGTAGGTCCCCAAACCGCATCGCTTCAGCGGTGAGGGGGTACATTGAAACGCTGCCAAAGGAAGTGGCAGTAGGTGTACTGCAACGCTGTCGCGCAGCGTTGTTCGGTGATACAGAAATGGCGAAGACCAAAGCTATGGACTGCATTCTAGAAAACCTGGTTGCGGTCTTTGGGGCGCTGTCGAGTAGGAATTCTAACTTGGACGAGGAGCACAAGCTTGCAGTGGCGGCCGCAGTGTTTGGCGAGAACATGCAAGAGGGGCAAGTGTTAACCGCAGCGACAACAATGTTAGGCGTGCATAAGCGTGTAGGATATGCGGGCATCACGGGGCATAAAAACATGCTGGCGGGTGCGAGGGTTGGCAATGCCGAGCGTGCACGAATGAGCTTGCACGTGGGTGTGACGCGCCCCAAGCGACGTGGGCGTCGTTCAGTGTGCATGGCGGAAGCCACTTGTGCACTCATCCGCGACTTTTGGTTGCACCCGGACAACACGCGCGTGAGTCCTTGTAAGAAGGACGTGGTGTTGGCAAGAGATCCACACACGGGGAAGCTTAAGACGCCCCGTGAGTACGTTAGCAAGCATTGGCTTGAGGCTTCGCAACTAGTGGTGTACCGGAGATTTGTGGCGAAATATCCAAGCGTGAAGGTGGGGCAAAGGTCGTTTGAGAAGGCGGGAGTTTGCAAACCGCACAATGTGGTACGGTTGACAAGAAGGGACAACATCTCTTGTTGTTGTAGGTATCACGAGGACATGCGCATGGTGCTTAAAGGGTTCGACGAAGCACGGGAGGCGGTGCACAAGAAGTGCCCGTGCAAGGATAAGAAGTGTTGCCCCCGAGTGCCACGGACGGCGGAGGAAAAGAGGGAGAGCGCGGTGGGTGCGCCGACGGGGCAAGAGTGTGGCATCGTGAAGGCGGGGAAGTCTACCTCCACGTTCGCGGAGAGTCTGTTGTGCCCGCGTGAAGGGGATAAGCACCGCATAGAGTGCCTGTTGCAAACCTGCAAACGGTGCGGAGGTTTGAAGAACTTTAAAGTGTGCGAGAAGGAGGTGCAATATGCGGAGGAGGTGAGGTGGTCGTGCTATGAGACTCTGAGTACGGGCAAGTACGACGACGAAGGGAAAGAGGTTAGGAGGTTGCAGTTTTT
Source organism: Cymbomonas tetramitiformis (assembly GCA_001247695.2). Taxonomy (NCBI): domain Eukaryota; kingdom Viridiplantae; phylum Chlorophyta; class Pyramimonadophyceae; order Pyramimonadales; family Pyramimonadaceae; genus Cymbomonas; species Cymbomonas tetramitiformis. Next base: position 24,104 of record LGRX02001310.1, read on the forward strand.
GCAGAAGAAGACGAAATTGGGGGCGTTGATATCTAAGCTGCAAACGTTGTTGCTGGGGCACGAACCGGGGAAGTCGCCAAACTGTCGGTGCAATGGACGCTTTCTGTGCGAGGACGCGGCGTCGGAATCGTGGAAGTGGCGGAGGCTAAATGGCGTCGGGGACTGCCCGTTTTTGCGTCCCTATGCTTACCATACATTCATGGCCTTGCACCAACACCGTCAATTTAAGACGTGTATCACGGATTTGCCGTTGGGGCATACGGCGTGGTGTTTCGACTTCTCCGAGAACCATTCGTTGAACATCCCGAGGGAAGTTCAGAGTTTGCACTGGGTGGTGAAGCAGGCTAGTGTGTTGGTGTGTGTATTATGGCGGCACGCGTGCAAGGAAGTCGATGGGGTAGAGTCCACGGCGGAGAACCCGGTTGTGATAAAGGACTATGTGTACTTTATCAGTGATGACCGCAAGCATGATCACAGATTCATTCAGTACATGCGAGAGGTGATCATCAAGGAGTACTTTGAGAAAGGGGGATTCCGAAGCCAATATTTATTCACGAATGGGCGGATGGTTGTGCGGGGCAGAACAAGTGCGCGGCGGGATTCGCGGACGTGGGAAACAGCAAAATGGAATGGTCGCTGGGGATTCCTTGTCAGCGGAACTTCTTTGAGACGGCGCATGCTAAAGGGGAGCAGGACGGAGCGGGGGCACACGTGAAGCATGCAGCGGCGGTAGCGGTAATTTCGGAGGGTGACAAATGGTATGGGAAGATCTTGTGTGCGGCCGATCTCTATGCTTTTTGTGTGGAGAGGTTGCGCACACGCGCGGACACCAGCTACACGAAGTCGAGGGCCGCATTCAATCAACGATTTTTTTATCTAGTTCCCGAGGACGCGACGAAAGAGGTGGCGGGAGGTTTGTCGGCGGTTGATCACACGGCGCGCATCGCATACAAATCTTTGGAGCGCACTTTGCAACTGCATTCGGTGCGATCGGGCGTGGAGGGGAAGTTGCTGGTGCGCGACAGGACATGCTATTGCGTGTCATGCTATGCAGAATGTGTGTCGTCCATGCCGACGTCCGAGAACTGTTTGGAGAGCTCGCATGTGGATTTGTGGAGGGAGGTGGAATTGACGCCCGCAACGGGTGCGGACGCGGCAAGGGTGCGGGAGTTGGTGGAGGAGTATGCGAGTGATGTGAGTGTAGCGGTGCGGCGCGGATGCATCATCGCGGTCCACCGAGACCCGGCGGACCGCACACACGCCTACTACTTGGTGAAGGCGTTATCCGCCGTGACGGAGGTTGGACCTAGGGGGCGCCGAGATGACTATGGGCAATATTTTGCCCTGGGAGAATTTGTGGTTTCGGGGAGGTACTTTGAATGGGAAGATGCCGATGTGAGAGATGACTACATACTAGACACAAGTAAAAAGTGCTTGATCTCTTGTGAAGCCGTGCGTGCAACCGATGTGCGCCTAGTTAAAAGAGGGGATGTGTACAAGATGCCTGCTGCCGAGCATGAGCGCGTGTTATCACTGTTGTAATTTTTGCATTCAAATATATAGTATGGGATTTGGCATTCACAATGCAATAATGATAACATTTTTTGCATATTTATGCTCAAGCATTTGAACAAACTTGGGGCATCACAATTTTGATGTGACGCGCATGCATGCCAAGTGCAAAACATGATTTCCTGCGGTTTGCAGTGCCCAAAATGGCCCCGCACGACTACTCCAAAGCCCTAAATGTCAAAAATAACATTTTTGAGTTTGTCTAAACCTTCTCCAAACTTCTCCAAAAATATCAAGCCGTATAACAACATTTACCGAAATTATGCACTTTCTAGCGGACCCCGCATACGCGAAACCCCTACTGCTCTCACCGCCAATATTTCACCCGCCAGCAACCCTAAAACCCTAAAATCTTGGCTATGCAACTTTCAAGTGCCTTCAACTAACTTGGTGCACCTCCCCAAACTCGGCGGTGACCTTTTATCAACACATTCATGCGACGCGCATGCACGCCAAGTGCAAAACACGATTTCCTGCGGTTTGCAGTGCCCAAAATGGCCCCGCACGACTACTCCAAAACCCTAAATGTCAAAATTTTATATTTTTGAGTTTGTCTAAACCTTCTCCAAACTTCTCCAAAAATATCAAGCCGTATAACAACATTTTCCGAAATTATGCACTTTATAGCGGACCCCGCAAACGCGAAACCCCTGCTCTCACAGCCAATATTTCACCCGCCAGCAACCTTAAAACCCTAAAATCTTGGCTATGCAACTTTCAAGTGCCTTCAACTAACTTGGTGCACCTCCCCAAACTCGGCGGTGACCTTTTATCAACACATTCATGCGACGCGCATGCATGCCAAGTGCAAAACACGATTTTCTGCGGTTTGCCGTGACCAAAATGGCCCCGCACGACTACTCCTAAACCCTAAATGTCAAAATTTTATATTTTTGAGTTTGTCCAAACCTTCTCCAAACTTCTCCAAAAATATCAAGCCGTATAATAACATTTTCCGAAATTATGCACTTAAGTATGTAACCCCCGTCCACCCACACGTGCCACATGCCAACTACAGATCCAACTTGCCTGCGGGGACAGGGCGCGTGGTTGAGGAGCTATCCTCCCATCGCAGCCTACTGCCTCCGCAGACCCAGGTGCAAGGAAACAAGGGACGTCTTCAATAAACAACAAAAACAGAGCCAGGCAACCTACTACCGGCGCGTGGTTGAGGAGCTATCCTCCCACCGCACCCATGCAAGCAAGCGCCGCCCACCACTACTACAGATCCGACTTGCCTGCGGGAACAGGGCGCGTGGTTGAGGAGCTATCCTCCCAACGCAGCCTGCTGCCTCCGCAGACCCAGGTGCAAGGAAACAAGGGACGTCTTGAATAACCAACAAAAAACAGAGCCAGGCAACCTGCTACCGGCGCGTGGTTGAGGAGCTATCCTCCCACCGCACCCATGCAAGCAAGCGCCGCACAACACAACTACAGATCCGACTTGCCTGCGGGAACAGGGCGCGTGGTTGAGGAGCTATCCTCCCAACGCAGCCTACTGCCTCCGCAGACCCAAGTGCAAGGAAACAAGGGACGTCTTCAAGAAACAACAAA